>JBBPNY010000468.1:0-17564 GCA_038091165.1 Rubroboletus pulcherrimus
CCGCTCGCATCGATCGAAGAATCTGTAAAGGAAGCGGGGTGAAGTATAAAAGGAATCGCGAGTACACGACATGACGAAACAGATCCTTAGCATGCCTCTTCTCTGAACTTTGCAACAAGGGGTTCCACTCACTCTTCACCCTCGAAGTGAAACAGTTGTTGCTCGTGGACCCCGATAGGGAGGATTGTGGAATGGAGCTGCACTGAGTGACGCTCGATGTTTCAGGTCCATTGGATCCCGGGAACTTTACGTGGATGTTCCTGGTCGCAGAATCGATGATAGAATCACGGAGGATGTGTGTCGGAGGAGGGATCCTAGCCATGACGGTATTGTGACTGAGACACAATTTCCATTGGGCTTTCGCGTACGAATATTCTCGTCGTGCGTGAATTGGGCCCACCATTCAAATAAATTCTACGCCAGATTGTGTCTTTCGGAGGCTAGCCTGCCCCCCTACATCGCGGGTTGAGCAGTTTGCTTGATTCTAGATGGCGGCGGCGAGTCACCAAACTGGACTTGAGCTCGAACGACGAAACGTGTACATGTCGTGCGTTCTGGCGCCACCGGTAAAAAAAGAGACAACCCAAATATCTGTTGGTAACTGTCGTCAAACCCTACAAACAGGAAACCGCCCATCGAAGAGCTTGTCCCTTTCGGCAAGTTCGTCTCAAAGGAAATGAGGCCTAGTGTCGCGTTGCACTGGACACTCGAGCAGCTTACTAGACAAAGGAATCAGTCAAGTCGCCAAGGCAAAATCGGAGAAATGCACATGCATTAGTGTGCCGACTCCGGTCTTCCACATCATCAGAAAAAGCGAAATAAACACATTCGCATCCTGATGATTCAAGGAAAGTACAAATATGATAGTTATAGAGAACAAATAACGTGCCAAACATTCACAGTTCAAATATAATCTGAGCGGACTAAGGCCACACATGATATAATGACGACATTTAGGCACCGAAACCGTAGAGGGTACGACCTGAACGCTTGAGGGCATATACCACATCAAGAGCAGTGACGGTTTTCCTATATTGGCAGGGTTAGATTGTGCAGAGCATGTAAAAGGCTACAAATTCATTTTCTCACCTCTTGGCGTGTTCAGTGTAAGTGACCGAGTCACGGATGACCTAGTATACGGAGTCACAGCGGAACTGAGACAACTATCCAGATAACTCACGTTCTCAAGGAAAATCTTCAAAACACCACGGGTCTCCTCATAGATAAGACCAGAGATACGCTTTACACCACCACGACGAGCGAGACGACGAATGGCCTGGAAAGTTCAGACGGGAGTCAGACACAGCTAAGAGGAAGGGGAACAATACATACGGGCTTTGTGATACCTTGTATGTTATCACGAAGGATCTTGCGGTGGCGTTTAGCACCTCCCCTACGTCACCGGTCAGCGAGAGATATCTAATACAAAGAACCATGGAACTTACTTTCCAAGACCCTTTCCACCCTTTCCACGTCCAGACATTGGTAATAAAGTATATACTTGGGTGATGTGACTGAACCTTTGAGATATTGGTGGTGGTGGTTTAGAGTAAACAGCGCGTCTGCGTTGATTGGCGTGTTATATGCTGTAATCAAGTCACGTGCGCTTGTAAATATCAACGAATGGGTATGATATTATTAATAGACCAGACAAATGTACTACTAGTTATTATTGACCTGACAAGTACTACTAGCTACAGCTTGAACGGTCAATGCCTTCAAGCCTATCTCCATTTGAGTGTATGGCAGAGATTCGAGAATGGCATTGGCAAAGCTGTGTGTATCACCGACCATCATGTTCCCGGGGGTTTACTGGGAGTGTCATGCCACTGTCATCATCCTACTCACAAGGGATGAAGTCAAACTTACATAAATTTAGACAGCTCTACCGCATGCGCACGACCGCGGTCCTAAAAGTGACTGCACCATGAAATAGATATCTCAGCTCCAAGCTCGGACGATGACCCTGTTTGGGGAGGAAGCTGAAGGCCCAGATGGATTCAACTCTGCCTGTTTGTCGAGTCAGCACACGGACCCGTGCCTCAATCTTGACTTGCATGCAATGGTCAACTTATTTCCTCGGTCAAGCGAAGCGAGGAGAGTAGGAAGACCGCCAAGCCAATTGGCGGTGAGTCTCTTGTTCGGTCCCAGACCATCCACCTGGGGCTTTGTCGTTTTTAATTCCCGAACTTCGGGACAGTATTTCGGTACCACCAGCTACTTAAGGTCCAGGCAGGTCCTGTCATACTACTGACGCGTCTTCAACACTCATGCATCTCTCAAACGTCCTTCTCTCTACTAATCCGCCCTCACTCTCTGAGCGGCTGAGGTGGCGAACCAACGAGCTTCGATCCAAGATAGTCAGGGCTAACTGCAACACTCAATTCGCTCAGACCGCATCCGAGCTCACTGAATTTCGTCAGGTGACGGCTGGCCTTGTCGGTGGAATGGATAATGAAGTCCTTTTCGAGTCATTTCGAAAAACGGTTTATTTTACGACATACGACTCTTACGCACCATTCATTGCAAGGTTTTTCGAAAAACCATGTACAACAAGTGCTGTAGTTGACTTGCTCGCCCCTGGACTACCGGATTATCTCGCCGAGTCCAGCTCGACATCCGGTGGTCTTCCGAAAACCTTTCCCAAGTACAACCGCTTGTCAAAAATTAGATCCTCAGATGCTGAATCGTCGACGATCCTTGATCCTCTCCGGAGACGCACTACGGCATATGTATGGTATCTCGGGTGTGATCAAATGAATGTCGAGGACGAAGACCATTGTCCCGTCACGACAATCTACTTAGCCTGTGGGACAGTCGTGACCCGGAGGATGTCCTTGTATCTGGACCCTGAAAAAGACGAAGAAAAGATGTCAACATTCAGTATGATGCAAATTACCCAATCTCCATGTTATGCTGACTTGTCGCCTTCTCAGTACTCGACCACGCTGCACCCTATGCCGCTGGATTCATCAAGAAGTGGCGCTCTTTTCTTCTCATACATGCGCTATTTGCAGTCGGTAGCAGGTCTCTCGAGACCATGTCCATGGCGTTCCTCAGTACATTTGTGGACATGATACGTCACCTCGATATGGAATTCGACGTGGTGGTGGACTGTATCGCGACCGGTACTATCCCAGATTTGGATGGGATAGCAGAAGTTCGGCATTACTTGGAGGTCAGTATCGGCTATCGACAGGCATGTCGAAATCTGAACCTTAGCCAGTTGAATATCTTTCCGGACCCCGAACGTGCGGCAGAGCTGCGTAGTCTCGGTCGTCCGTCTTCTCGACCAGGGTGGTGTAGTCACGTTTGGCCGAACTTGCGTTCAGTCACTACTATCGCAAGTGGCTCCTTCGCATCATCTATCTCCTTGGTGCGTTTATCGTCCGGGTATCTTGTCTTCCTCCCCTCACTGTTCCTGTATAGGCTCAATCGTTCCTTGGTCCCAACACAGACATACGTGCTCGTGGTTATGGAAGCACGGAGGCCTGGATTGGGTTCCCTTACAACCCACTCGAGCTGAACCAGTTCAAGCCAAGTAGTAGAAACATTATCGAGTTTTTGGATATCAGCAGGGGTGATTCAATCGGTGCCCTCGCACAGCTTGTGGGTACTCCTCGTGAGACGAGGCCCCTGGCTGACTAGTATCGTAGTGGGAGGTTCAGCTGGGAAAACGATATGAACTCGTGTTGACAACGCAAGATGGCCTTTGGCGATATCGTCTCGGGGATGTAGTCGAGATCTCCGGGTTTGACCCAACAGATGGTGTTCCCATCATCCAATTCGTCGAGCGTCGCAAGTGAGCGTACCCATACAATCCCACAGTGCATTTCGCTGACCGACCCCTTCCCCTCGGCAGCGTGACCATCCGATTTCCAGATTTTATGGTCTCCGAAAAAGAGCTGAGGGCTGCCATGTCGTCCGTAGCTCCGAACGTTCTCAAGAAGGTCGTCGATTGGACCGCGACGATCGACGAGCGACGGCTCCCTGCCACGATCGGATTCTTTGCCGAGCTCGCTGGCGACCCAGGTATGGCGGCCCACCTACCTCGTCGTTTCGCGTCTCTCGCTCACGGAATCACGTCTCTCTGCCCAAGTCTCTGACCTCGCACTCGCGACGGAACAGGTGCTCGATGAGCTGACCCGATCCAACAAAAACATCGCTTGGGCCCTCACACACGAGTTATTCCGCAAACCGACCCTCCGGCTCGTCCGATCCGGGACGTTCAGCGACTTTCGCCAACTGAAACTCGACGAGGGTAGTAACAACATCGGACAGGTCAAAGTGCCCGTCGTCCTGCCCAAGGCTGCGTACGTCACCTGGTTTTCGAATCGAGTCGTGCAGGAGTGGTGAGTGTTTTCGTCGTGCGTGAGGTCTTTGGTTTTTTCTTCTTCTTGCGATATCACCCCGTGGCTCGTGTCCCTGAAGACGTCCAACGCGCGGGCAGAGCAACCAGCGGTTGTTTTCATGTAACTTAGGATAACCTTTTTTTTTCTTCTTCTTCACGTCCTACATGCTCACGCTATGGACTATTGTATGTAATTCAATCCGTCATGCTAGTATGTAGCTTGACGCGCATGCTTGCAATATATACGCCACTTGCAGGAGCTTGTCCCCGGTCTCAGGAGCTCGGCAGTGGGGAGAGCACTTCGACCGACAAATTACCTATCAGTTCGGAGATTTGATCTCAACAAACAATCCAGTGGCGACCCCGGTAGCTGTGGACCGAGGGCGTCTAGTTTGGCTTGTAAAATGAGATCGAAAATCTTTTGGGTTACAGTTAGTGGACATGACCCTCGCAAAGGTGACTTTCCACGTAGAATTTAATTAAGTGAGCGTGTAGACCAGTGAATCGAAGTCATTGCGACGAGCGTATTCTGTGGGCCCTGAGGCCTGAGGTGGGCATTCGAGCTAGTGAAGTGGCTTATTCCTGCAATATCAGGTGCCATGAATGATGTACAAGCCCGCATCGACTGTTCCTCCGTAAGGTAACTTATCAACACAACGATGAGGCAACTGGTACACCCAAATGCTCATGCTGTACCAACCACTGCGCCTCCACGTTGCCACATACTTTGAAACGGATGGCCATGCAGCTCCACCATCTCGTCCCGAAGTGTCTCCGCCACCGCCCACATCCGTTCCACCTTGGGATCCCGAGCGCACCATTGTTGCTGCTCGAGAAAGACTGGCCGGAAGCGACGTCGGACGGCTGATCGAGTGGGTGACGTTTGACCCTGTGAACGGGACGGTGACGATTGCGAGTTGGCTTGTACCGGTGTAGCTGTGACTTCTGCCACCTTGGAATGACGACGGGGAGTCGATGGGCCGGCGCCTAGAGACTCACTCTCCTGCCCAACTGGCAATTTGGTGGGACTACCTTTGAGCGCGGCATGGAAGGCGGCTGTGGAAGCTGCCAAAGAACGCTTTGTGGGACAGCTGCTTGTTCCTGGCTTGGAGGGCGACAAAGAGTCGACTCGGCGTTTCTTGGTTGGAGTTTCTGGGAAGGAGGTGCCATCGTCATAGCCCCCGTCACCACCCGAGGACAGGCGTGAGAAGGCCACGGTGCGTTTCTTCGAGGGCGTTGTCGCTGGGGTCGATACCTTCCTCGTCCTCGTCTGCGGTCTCATGGCGGATTTCATCGGTGACTTTTCTGGGGAAGTAGGCATGGGCTTGGCAACGCGGTCTGGTTGCAACGACGTCGATGCTTCAGCAGAACTCCGTTTCGGAAGTAAATAAATCTTGATCTGGTCTGCAATACTGTCACATTGTTTGTCGAGTATAGTCACAACGGCTTTAAACGTTTTCGGGGGTATCGAATACGATTGACAGAGAGATCGCTCCTGTACGGAGGGTTCCTGTACATCGTAGCTGTGGTTATGCGTTCAAACCTTGAAATCGAAAACGTTACCTCCATCAACTGGCACACCCAGTAAAAGACGGCACATAACAAGATGTTCGCGCTATACTTGTCCTTCAGGATGTCGACAGATGGAAGTGCAGCCTCAGTATCTTCCATGCAGGCTATGGCATCCTCTCTCGGGTGAACATGGTACGCGTCGACAAGCATCTCATACGTGATATCCGTGACGGTGTTTCCTCCCTCATTGCGGAGTGCGGCACGAACTTTATTGAGAATGTCGGAGAATTCGGCTCGCGCCACACATGCTGCAGACATTGCAGACTGGAGCGAGACCTCGCCCGTGTTCAATCTGTGTGGTATTCTAATGAGAAAACTACCAGAGAGAAGGGGAAACACGTACTGCTCCGATGCCAGGTACGCGCATACAGCGGGGATCGCGACGGTACTTTTGACGACAAAGCCAGAGCCTGGACCAGTCTTTGCATTGGCGAGACGTAAAATTGACATGGCCTTTTCGAACGTTTCTGAACTGGAACATAATTTGCTCAGTTGATTGCGTTGAAGCGCTGCCATGGTTGGAGTAAAGCTAGCTGTGACACAGACGCGTGACACCATAAGAAAAGGCGTTCGCACGTGATGTGACGGACGCGACTCTTGCATGCAAAGCAGTCACTACTTATACTAGTACACGATTGACGACACTGACTTAGCATTCAATATTCAACACTAATCCGGCTTGCGCTTGCCCCAGGCTTCCGATATCAGAACCCTTCAAAGTCCCATTCTCCAGCGCTTTCTCCCTCTCGCATCCATCCCAACCTATTCTGAGTCAGCATCGCCACACGCACGAAAATCGTTCCATCCAGCTCCTGCAACCCCACCTTTTCTTCAGCTTCTTCTTCTCTCGCTACCTGTGCAGCAGTTACCGTCCTGCCCTCTGGCGGCACACACCAGCCTCTCTTCCGCGTGCCGTACGACGACGATTGGTGGGCGAGCGCACGTTGAATCTTGCAGAGGTGCTCGTTAGGATGCACGATGGTCGTCTGGATCATCGGGTACCATGCATTCGGGGTTTGGGCCAAATCAGAGGTTGGCAGGGGAAGCGTATTCGGAGCTGGCTGCGTGCTCGGTCCCGGAACTTTGTGCAAAAGGCTCTCCGTGCTCTTGTAGAATGATGGGATATCGAGTTGAGGACGTCCCCGCGTAACATAGTATGAGAGCGAGGCAGTAAAGTAAGCCATCAACAACAAGCGTCGAGAAGAGAACTTGTCGATACACGCCATCAGGGACGGAAGGAAGAGCGATGACGTCACTAGATGCATCAAGGGGAAATCGGCGTTGAATGGCTTGTCTGGAGAGGATCCACCGACGCCATAGATGAGGACGTTCGCCCAAGAAAGCTCCTCGATCGCATCGGCTATACCGGCCGTGGTCGAGATATCAAACTTCCACATGTTGACATAGTCGTGTATGATGGAGCCGTGTTCTGTTACGGTTTTCGAGTATGTCATTTCGTCGTCCGTGTGTTTGATGCGAGAGAAACGGGGGTCACATGAAACAAGGGCAACGATTGATAGCGCTGTGCGATTGCCACCCCTGATGTTGACGCTAGAAATCACATCGGGAAACCAGACTCTCGGAAGCAAGTCTGAGTTAGACGAGTGAACCGCAGTCATCGCCAAGCCTGCGGCACGAGGTCAGCACATGATGATGATGATGATGATTGATATCGAAATACGGACCCTCGGCGCTGATGCCAATGGAACTGAACTCCGCACCATATCCGACGTGGATAAAGGGATGGAATATACCTCCCACAAAACGCGATAACATTCCAAGGAATGCAGTACCGAAGTTGGCCCCTGCAGCGAAAATATACTCATCGAGGCATTCTTTCAAACCTTTCTGAAGAACTTCAGACGTGAAGTAGTCGAGATAACTAGCGTAATAGCTGTAGTGGGGTTCCCGTCAATGCACGGGTACGCCGAGGTGTTGGCCGACCAACATACCGCTCGTCCCCCAAATGCTTGTAGAAATTGTTGTTATTGATGAGTCCTGGGGCTGCGAATGCAGGGCGCTGATACCTGCAATGTGTAGCATATGCGGTCTCAATGACGGGACCAGGGGCACCCAGGGCCCAGATTGCAAGGATGTGGTGGGCGGCATGGCTGCGGAACATGTCAGATACGGAGACCGGCCCGTCTTGATGCATGACATACTTGTGGAAGCCCTTGTAGTTGAAAAAGATATGCCAACGCACATGGTTGTCTGAGAGGGTCTTGATAAGCGCCTCTGAGGAGGATTCGTCGATGCCGGGGAAGCGTTGCGGAAAGAATACAGAAGAAGGGAGAGGAGGTGTATGGAAGAGCGTATCCAAAGGGGGACGCGTTTGAGGACCGCAAACGGTTGCGGCTGTCTTAGGAGAGTAATCGGTAAGGCCGTGCGCAGTCAAGCCTTCGGGTGGGAGATGAGTTGGGTCCTCTCCTGGACGATGAAATGGTCTGTTAGAGTCAGGGTCATATTCGCTAAGGCTGGAGGACATGATTGCGACTGAGCGCTGAAGGAGAGAGGGGCGGAACTTGTGGGGTTTATAAAGGCGGGGTAAGTATGATTTCATGAATCTGGATTTGTCAGGAACGGTAAAGGGGCAACATCATAACCTCTGAGTCAGCGATACTTCTGCATGGAGGCTTCTGCCCTTTCATTCTCTGTGGCTAACGGGTTGATGAGTCGGTGAGGTGTCGCCGGCCGGCTTGACTTGACCGACTATCGCAGATGCCAGCTGGCGGTTTGCTAGACCTACATTCCTGTTTGGGAACCGGTTTTCGTCTCGACCTGGAGGAGGCGAACTCTTCTGACTTGCATGGTATGCTTTGAGGATGGTAATAGTGCGCAAATCCGTGGTCTTATCCACGACCTGACAATGGATCACGCTTTTGCTCGTCATCAGTGGGCCCCCCGGTGTTGCAGGGCAGGTACCGAAAACTGACTTGACTCGAAGATATTGCTGACGATGGGATTACCCTATGAAACAGCCATACGAGACGCTTTTGGGTTCGTTCTGTGAGCTACTCTTTGCTGTCGTACTCGAGTTCATCGTGTTTGGTACGGTTCCTTCCCTCTTGCCTACTGAAAATGGGGGAGTTCCAAGTACCATATGGCGCATTGAACGGCTGTTTCCGTCTGGGTACGGCATGCTGGACAATACATCAGACGTTTTGAGTTGGTCGAGTAGAAAAAGTCAGGTAGTACGAGTACTGACCCAACCTGAGCCTGCAAGGTTGACATCAGTGTACAACCTGAGTACTACCGTCAAAGTTCCGTTAGACTCAAATTTGAGGTCAGGTGGCGTGATATAAGCCAGTAATATTTTTTGTTACCCAGTAAAGTCAACGACAAGTACTACTAGTTCGTTCGATAAGTAACCAGTCAGGAGCTTACATCGCACAACAGCTTGAACAGTTTAAATTAGTTCTCAACACATCAAAACAACCCGTGTTCGATGGCCATCAGTCCGAATACCAACGTCCCCAACAATCGCGCCCGGTTCACACTTTCTCGATGCTTCACCCCACGGTGAACGAAGAGGACGTGCCCATAAAGGACCGGATCGCTCCCATCAGCGGCTTAGCATCGCCGTAATATGTGATTCGATACGTTCCAGCTATAGAAAACAGTCTGCGAGATCCCGAACGCGTGAAACACTCCTTGACTCACCAGGCGAACCATCCTCGATCGTCCTATGGAATGGCAAGGCAATGGTTGGGTCGATATTGTGGCCAAGTCAATCCGGGAAGGTAGGAGAACAACCAAAGCGAAAGATGGTAACTTACCAGCTAATGTTAACAGTGCTTGTGCCCCACAGATGGTTTGTCCTATTCCACTGATAGATGGTAGATAGATGCGAGTCCGTGCGTGCTGTTGTCCAGGCGCCGTTTATAAGCTGGTCGACGCTAAGGAATGTGCGTTCAAGGCGGAGATTGTTCTGCCAGGGGAAAGCATGTAGACGTTATTTGACTACGTCTTAAATCTTATGGACACAACACAAGGACTCTCACCCTCGGATTTGCCCCTACGAACTGCACGGTGACTGTATCACCCGCAGAATATGTTGTATTATTCACATTCACCAAAACATCACCAAAATTGTTCGAACCAGCCCTGTCGACGATGACTGGCTTCTACACACAATGTGTAAGCGAGCGGGAAATAAAGAGAAGATCAGGGGTAATAAACAGTGGTTTGAGCCCGTAGTGGTTGATGAGAAACACACCTGCAACGATATTGCAACCGAGGTTTGCTCAGGTGGAGGAGCATCGGAAGTCGGCGATCCCGTGACATTGTCGGCGAGATAGGGAACTAGTGCGCTATACCGATCTATGTAGGCTTCAAGCGTCGCTAGATTTCCCGGACCAAGTCAGTCGTTGAAGTTCTTCGTTGCAGAATCAGCTAACCGGGTCCAAAGATCGTCGACGCTCCTTCGTATCGCTGAACGGAATATTCTTCGCGTGTTGCAACATAATGTCCATAAGTGTTAGCGGGACCGGCAATGACAACATAGGCTGAGTTGTCGAGAATGCCGGACGAGATGAGTTGAGCGCGCAGTGCTTCACTAATGTTCCGCAGCGGGGGTAGACCAGGCAAACATTGGTTCGGATGAACGAACAGAGCAGCGATCAGATCACCGTGGTCACTTGGAAACATGTTCATACACACCGCATTCGCCGGCCGGCCATGGTTGTTAGCTCCCCGGGCATGACAAGGACAACGAAGTTGCCGACACGGAGCATTTGAATATCAACAGCATGTGGTGACCATAGATACGGTGTGTCGGCATAGCCCTATATGCATGGGTAAATTGTCGTTACAGACGACATGGAATTGCAGCACACAGTATTCAGCAAGATAGGTTTCGGATGTTGGCAATCAATCTGCTCTTGTGAAGCAGATGGAGTAACGGCACCTTGGATGCTGATGTTTAGTATACGAGTCACGAAGAAAGGGATTAGATGAATATACCCTTGACGACCTGCCAAAAAGGATTCTGAGGCATGGATGAATTGACACCTTGAACGAAATCAAACGCTCCGGGACCGTCACTTTTCGAACGGAATTTGACCAAGTGAAAATGTAAGGTAACCGAAACGACCAACAAAGGACACCATGAGCAGTACATCCTCCCTCGAGTGGAAACAGACTGACGTTGTTCCACCGGCAAAGCCATACCCTGCGGGATTAGGTCAAGTTAGCAAGAACAACAGCTAGGCGGGACGAGACGAGAACAGACCCAGTGCGGCAGGGCAAGTACGTGTGATGGACCCATTAGGCAGCATGAATGTATAATTCACCCTGAAAATGATCCAGTATGTCAGTCCTCCATATATATTGCAGTTATTTCCCCCAAGGTTGCTCGAGTTAAAAATCCAGGTACGAGGGAAAGTTGCAGAAACATAACCGAAGCGGACGGCCTACATGTTCATGTAAACGTGCACACTCCTCACAGAACCCTTTACGCCTGTCAAGGCTGTCGTGTTTGCAGTTTCGATGGTAGTGTCTGAGCTCGTGAAGATCACCTTTGGCGATGACGACTCCATGACTTGACGTGCAGCTTCAAATTGAGCATTCCCGATCAGAAGGTTGGAAGCGAAGTCCGAGATGCGGAAGCCTGGCCCTCTGCATTCAGAGAAACCAACAATGAGTATACGGCAGATGTGCGAGGGTGGAAACTTCACAGACCGACCGTGACACTCCTCGACGTAGCCACCACATGTTGAGTGCTCATATTCGCATAGTTGGCCGTCGTAGGATTTACCAGGAGATTCGCAGTATGCGCCTAGGCTAATAGTTTGCAGGATATTAATGAATACATAGAGTGGGGTGTCAACCGGTTTAACAACTAACAAGGAAACGTATCACAACTCACGTATTTGGGGTTGTATCACCGACGTTGGCTGATGTGGAAGAGAACGGTATTAGTGTACATGCCAACCATGAAGGCTAGTCGCCCAAAAGCGAATTCGGGACGGAGTTAACATTCAGAGGAGCATGGAGAAAGACGGTGTGCAAGGGATTTAGGACATACACTGGACGAACGCGGCCACGAAGCTGTTGCTTCCGGGCACGGAGCTTGGCTCGGCATATGCTGTGAGTGATATTTTTAGTCGTGAAACGCGTACGACGGATAGATTGTGACACGCGATGGCGCCAGATGAGCACGACACGGTTGATTGTGAGTCATGTCAAATATGAACTCACAGGTCACTCACATTCATATAAATATGCGGCCATCCCCTTGTTGTCCCCACTGACCAGAGTATTGTTCTTCGTTCGTCAGGTCAACACACCGGCCATGATACCTTTACTTGGCCAGCGAAATAATCCAACTTACCTCATACAAACTAGTTCCATGCACAGCAAAGAAACTGATCAATCCCCTTGCAATCCCATTTGCGTCATTCAACCTAAGGGCGGACAAGTCCTTGTCTTGATCGTACTGGTACCTCACTCTTTCCTCCACTGGATTAGCCACATATGCACTAGGGCTGCGATTACGATTGGCACCCAATAGAGTGGTGTTGCCGACACTGATGGATCCCGTAGCAAGGGAAGCATGGGCTTTGTGGATGGCATTGAGGGTTCCATCTATGATCGCTTGTGCTGTCTGGTTGACATAACCGAGACTTGTGACCTGAGGAAGGAGGTTCTCGAGGTACCCACCAACACCCGAATGTGAATGCGTGCCCACGAGAGCCGTGTTAGAGGGCGTGTACAAGCCCCCAAGAATAGGATCGTTGGAGAGAGCGTTGAGGATGGAACGGCGGACACCAGTGTCGCCCATGCAAATGTCAGACGAAACGAGGAGAATTCGGGAGGTAGGCGAGGTTGGATCGCTGGGATCAGCGATTATAAATGCCCGAGAACGTTGGCGCATATGTAGGCCCGTGTCCGTCTGAGGCAGTGAGGCATATCCCTACAATATTGATGATGAGACATAAGGCGGCACTGGGGAGACATCATGGCACATGCCATCATGTTAGTCTCTACGACTGGTCTGTTGGACAAGGATGAGACACGGAATAGGCACAGTGGCAGGTAAGGGAGAGACGTACCCAGTGATATCGCCAATACCGACACCAATCAAGTACTGGCCGTAGTTGGCACCCTGCACAGCGGCATTCTGGATAGCGCTTTGAGGCCACAGACCACCGCAGGCGAAGAAGGCGTAGAGATAAAGTATGAGTGTTTGCATGGCGTCCCTAAGCCAAACAAAGGGGGAGAAGGGCTCTCCCACGTCCAACAGAGGGAGATACATGGCTCGGAATTCCAATGGCCAGATGATATGGTATGATTACTGGCCTCGCTGGTCAGTTTGGAATGGAGATGAACACAAAGGTTGGCCAACGCCACAGAGTCACTGGCAGAAACGTTGAAAGATACCTGTGAGTCAAGAATTGGGAGGGCGTGGCAGCGGTTTGCTTCATAAACGGGCTGGTTGCGGCCCGCGCCGGAATGATGAAGTCCAGTGTAGCCACGAGTCATTGCCTCGCTCATCTCATAGTAAGATAGCAAGATACCATCGATTCCTCGTTCCTCCGCCGAGTCGTCCTCAAAGTTGGATTGACCGCTTGAAACTGCCAAAAGGAGTATTGAAGGCGTTTCTGTCCGGCTTTTCCATTTATCAACTTTACTAACTTTCCCTGCCCGTTATCATCATGCCATCCTCGGAACCATCCAGCGTGGGTAGCGTAGCCTCTGCGGGCGGGAGGCGCGCTCAAACACTCACCCGCTCGTCCGTCGTTGACAATGCGTCCCACCGTACGCTCGACAGTGTACGCGATGAAGTTGCACATAGCATCGCTGTGCGCGCCATCATGAAAGCAACGACCATCGAAGGCGCAAAAATAAGCGTTTATTTCACCTTTTCCAAACAAGACGACGATGTCTTCCTGCGCCGTGTGGCAGAGATCATTCGCGCACGGTTAACCTCCCGTCACCTCTTCGCAATAGGAACGACTGGTGCACCGTCGCTCGCCTCTCCCACAAACACCAATACCCTGGTCATCACAGGTACAGAAGACGACGATGTCCAACGTGCAGTCCTCCTCTTCAGCTCCAAATTCCTAGGTCGAGTCGCCTCCGTCACCAATCGCGGAACCTTCCTTGTAGCTGCCGTACACGAAATCGGCGGATCCTCTTATGATAATGCCGCTCTTTGGGATGTCCTCTCAAAATCGATCCGTGCACCCCTCGATCCCCTCTCCCCTCCCCCCGGTTCGAGAAGCATCGACCAACTGGTAACTGCAGCTCGCGCCCGCCTTCAACGCGTCACTCCACGCCAGGCATGGGAAATTCTCCACGACCCAACACACCCCATACCTGCATTCCTCGTCGACATACGCCCTGTCTCCCAACGCGCGCGCTCAGGCGGTATCCACGGCTCCCTCATCATAGAACGCAATGACCTCGAGTGGCGGTTCGACCCGAGGAGCGAGGCGAGGCTAGCCATAGCCGATCGGTATGATCTGAGGATAATTGTGTATTGCGAAGATGGTCATGCGAGCAGCCTTGCAGCTGCCGCATTGCACGACGTGGGACTACTAAATGCGACTGATATGATAGGCGGGTTCGAGGCATGGAAGGCGGAGGGGCTCTCTGGACAGATTAGGCCACCATCGACACTAAGTGAAACGGGTACATGGGAAGCTTTGTCGCAGCCATCTCCCGTGTCGGATTGACGGTCGTTGTTACTTATCGTGCGTGTTTATCTCGTGGTAGCGAGCTGTAGCGTCTTGATTTTACAACGTGCTAACCATATGCCATCACTATTCCATAGTGTCAACACGACCCTTCCGGCTCGGAGTCCCTGTCAGACTCGGCCGGCAAATCCACTGGTGCTTGATCTTCAATGGCTGTCCTTCAGTAATTCAAAGCGCTAGATTATGAATGTTGTCTCACATTTAACTTGAGATCTATTATAGCCCGTGTAACAACGCACTGTAGCAAGTACTGAATGCACTTGATTCTTTGGCAAGACCACAAGATGCGGAATCAATCATCTCCCATGGATTACTACAACGCAGCTACCATGTCTATTGCGGTCACAGTACTTTATCCTCTTACGGCGAGCTGAGAACCCCGTTCCGTATGACCAAGTGGACCAACCCCATGTATTCAGAGTTTGAATTGGACGACACGCGCAGTCTGCTACGATATGACATTAATCCTCACAAACATCCTGTCGCAACACCTCGGTGAGCGGTGTTCAATGGACGTAGTGCGTACTCCGCCTCTACTTACCAGCCACTTTGCTGCACTCTCACCTCATCCTATAATACTTCGGACTCGCGAGTCATCACGTCGTCGTCGTTGATCCTATCATGTCGGATGGTTCGCTTAGACTGAATGCTTGCAGCCGATCCACAGACCCTCGGACAAGACAAAGTCCCGTCGTCGCTGGCATCAAAGAGTCCCTTGGGCGAGCCGAATGACGAAAGCGCTCCACCCACCCAGCCGAGATTTTGCTCAACTTTGCTCTCAATCGTCATCAACCCTTATTTCAATTCCCACTAGCTGTCCTCCAATCGCAGCCCTCAATGCCCGGCGGTTGAACGTTGAACCATCAAGCGACAACGTTACACACTTGTCTGTAGATATGACCCAACGCACAACCTCACCAATTTGTCTAGTTTGGTCTGATATTAACTCATCCCTTGGACAAACAGAGTAACGAAACCGCTCCACCCCTTGACGTAAACGCGTTCGTGTCTTTTAAGTCGACTCTTCGACCTCGAAAATCCATCATCACCCACCTGAGCAAACCTCTCCTCAAAAGTAACCCACTCACAGTTCAACTCTGCCCGTGCCACACCATGCTCTTTAACAAGCTCGCCCTCGCGCTCCTTAGTGTTGCTGCCGTTGCAGCTGCGCTGCCCAGTTCATCTTCCGCCAATGTTGCCCCCGACACGCAGGTCGCGGTGAAGCGTGGCCCTGCCGAGGGCGACCATGCCAACATCGACGGCCGTGGCGCGTGTGGCATCGGCAACGAGTGAGTCTCCATTGTGTTTTAATGTGTTGTCTATCGCTCATGAGTTTGGTGTAGCGGCCATCAAAACATCAGTGGTGGTTGTTAAGGAGAGGGAGGGTTTCTTGACATTGTTGGTCCCAAGTGGACCACAGGGGATGAGGTGACGGTGATCAATTTTGAGGATGGGTCAGAATTGGAGGTTGAAAAGGAATTGGGTGTTTTGATGCTGTAACAACCAATTGCAGCATGCCCAAGAAATTCCTTGGCGATGCCTCGAAACATGGATGGAATCAAAAGGCTACTCGGTAAAACCTATTGGCTGTTTTACTATACCTGCCAAATTGGGTGTTTTTGAGTTGTGATCCCGAAAGTAAGTCACCCACTCCATGAACCCATTCATTTTATTCAGGCTGGGTATAATGTTTCTCCATCCAAGCCCAATGATTGCAAAATCATTGTAGCGGACCAGAAATTGTTGATGGAGTCCGGCCAGCGCTGCCAACGGTATCCGGGAACCGTAGTTCAGACTTCGCGCGGACTCCCATGTCGTCGGACGTGGAAGTCGTCAACTGAGTGTACGTTACACATTTAGCATGCGTTGATTTACGATGCCCGCATGTTATATCATTGCAGCAGCCTGATCTGAAAGTCCGGCTTCAGAGGGATATATATGAGCTTGCCCGCAGTGCAGTAACTTGCGGAAACTTGTATCCAACCTAAACGCCATTGTCCTTCCAGAGTTGTTTCAACCCTCGTCGAACCTAAGGAAAAGTATCTATTGGGGAGGAAAATCTATAGTATATAATAACTAGCCCAGTAGACATTGACGATGAACGTTGTTTATCAAGCAGAGCCTCTCTTTTTCTGCTTCTTCCTGGCCGGTCCCGCATCATCCTCGACACGTCTAGACTTGCCCGCCCTCTTGTTAGCAACACGTTGCAAAATTCTCTTCGTCTCTCCGTCTTTGAAACTTGCGAGATCAAAGTAGACGGGGGCATATTCCAGGAGCCTGTGAACCCCGTCATCAGAGTCAGCATCCCGATGGGAAATATGATCAACTGAAGCACATACCACTCAGGCCGGACATCCGTCACCGTTCGGACATAAGGTCTCGTCGTCAGGACGAATTCATTGAAGATGACCCATTCCGGCTGTGTATCTAGACCACAAGACGGGTGTAAAGCAACAACCTAGCGCCGTGATCTCGTCAATCTACTCGTACCAGGAAGAAAAAGGACAGGCGCAACGTACTTGATTGTCTTTGACTGTCAGGTAGTTGCCTTTTTCACCCTCCTTGTGTGCGACTTGCATAAAGAAGCCACAACACAGCACTTTCCTAATGTTGATGTACCTCTTTCTCTCGTCAGCGGTTGATAGAATGGCTACTTCGTAGCGCTCCATAGTACGCTCCAGCTGTTGTCGGACGTTCTCGGCCTGAGCGAGTGCACGTGCAGAAAGATAGTTGTTCCAAGCCCAACTTCTATCGCCTTTGTCTGTGCGACATGTGAACAATCGGTGCGGAAAATAGATCATAAATAGTGCTTACTTTGCATGTAAGAGTTGTACACGTTGAGCAAAGTTAAGTGATCGCCGTCTGGAACGGTGAGCAAAGCCTTCGCAGCGTCTGCCTCTTTACGCTGATTATTCGGTCGAAGCCATACGTTCGGCACTGGG
>JBBPNY010000469.1:0-17557 GCA_038091165.1 Rubroboletus pulcherrimus
TCTGTGCGGGAACTGATGAGCTTGCGGCACCGGTAGGTCCCGGTGAAGCAGTGCCTCCGCCTTGCACAGGTATAGGCGTCGCAGTCAGTTCAATCGTTGTCGTCAGCTGCTCGCCAGGGTATGCATCGACGCAACCCGCCAAGCCGTTTGCAAGCGTACAAGATTCCACCACCGTCAGGGAGGCCGCCGAGTTGGCGTATTCCAACACTGCATTGTTGGCACCTTCGATCAATGTCACTGCGGTGCAACCATCCGAATGAGTGACAGCGTTCCAAGATGTGGTATAACAGCAAGCCACCGACCTGCGGAGAACCCGGGATCCTGGCCTACCCAAGTTCCAGTGGCCTGACCTGGGACCATCTGGTATGTAGTCTCGCCGTCCGCCCCGACACCGATGATGTTGACACTGAGGGGCTGAGAATCAAAACCCGGCACGATCAAGGATATGTCGGCAAGGCAGACTTCGCATCCCAGAGAGGGTAAGCCTGAAAACATGCCACGAAAGATCATTAGTCTGATCCTTACCTGGCACAGCAGCCAAAGATAACACGGCGAAAGGTAGAAAGCCCGCACACAGCATGATGCGAGTAAATACAGCACTTTCTAAAACGAGTGTAAAGGTAAGTGAATGGCGAACAGTCGGCGGTCGGAAAGCAATTGAATAGCAGGCTGGGCTGAGGGGCCTCGTGTTGTTTTGGTTGCAGGGAGAATACGTACTGACGGGGATTTATAAGTATATTTATACTCTGGCTTTGGACGTTTGAATCTTCAGCTCGTGATCAATTCGTGATACGGTAAGGCACATATCCTCACACAGGCTACTTATTGCCGTGGACGGTACAGCTCTCGGGTACCTGCTGTGAATAATGATGAACAAATCTTATTAGAATCAAGGTATACCTGAACATCTGGTCGCAACATGAAAATACCACCTGAGCCATCTTCTGCACTCGGCGAGCGTCGCAGCGACACGAGGAATATGAGTACAACAGTAGTGAAAAATATGGTTCTCGATGGAGAATATGCGACCCGTATGATGCATTAATGCCAAGAGTCCCTTCACAAAACTGGCCAATGTGTCATGATCCTAGTCTCATGACCGGCTTCCTTTCATAGTCCAGTGAGTCCCAGACCAGTTTTCACGGTCACAGACTCACGGGGCCGCCGATCAAGTGGGCTAGGCAGTATCGATGGTTACTAGGACTGTTTCCAGTGACTCCCGGTTACCACGGGACAATCTCCACCACTTCACCACGGAATCTAAAATTACTAGTAGTATGGGCTTGGAAAACGTTCATTGTTTCGCAAGTGCCATAGTATAACTAGCGAGATGTGTCGCGAGAACAAGTTACCGGGTTGGTCTGGACTGATTGAATCAGATCAACCTGTCAGCTACTCTCGGCAAGCTGTGTGTAGGTCTGGACTCTGGCAGAATACCACGTACATAACCGCATCTCCATTCTTCCTCCATCAACAAAATGCACAACGCTTGATAACATTTCCAACCAGAGTGATGACAATATGTATTGAGTAGATTGAGCAGGAAAACCATGCGCGAACTATGCAACAGTATTTAGTGTAGCAAGCAAACGGATAGGAGAAGAAAACGAGGATGAAAACTGAGAGAAAAAAGTAGAGCAGCGAGTGATGTGGTTGAGAGACACAGTGAGAGCGTAGCTATCTGCAAACACCATTAAAAGATTGTACGGTCCCCCGAATCAAAAGAGAAGAAAAAAAGGAAAAAAAAGAATCGGAATCTAAAAAACTTTCATGCCATCGAGAGTCGCTGATTGACTTGTTTCCGCCCTTTGACTGGGAGGGTACTTGCACGTCCCACGTCGGCATCTTCGGCATCGAGGTGGAAACCTGGAGGCAAGGTTTGTGGAACTGAAGGGAAGGCGTCAAAGATGTCCTTGTCGAGAAGACTGGATGCAGGGGAGAACTCCGGGTTCGAGTCGCCGGGAGACATCCAGGACGTTGGACGAGAATCACTGTCTACACCATCAGGGTGTGTCTCACGCGACAATTCGGATGGAAAAGAGAGTGAGAGAGTCGGCTGCGATGATTCATATAACGAGTCTCGCTCTGACACTGCGTAGATGAGATCATCAAGCAGACGAGTCTGAAGGATCGTGAGACGTACCTTGGTCTACCGTGCTCACGTTGGACTTTGTCCGATTCCTGTTGAAAATCTTGTCGGCAAAGGAACCCGAACGACCAACGTTGGATCCGCCCTTCTTGTTGGGAGATCCACTGGGCCAAGGGATACCGAATCCCTTTCGCTTGCCATTATCTGATGGTGTTGTTACGGGGGAAGAGTCTTCGGACGACACTGACATGCTATCCCGTGGATAGGCACCAGGCATATAGCTGGATGATCGTCGACCTGTGAGACGATAGATATTCGACAAGTACTTGCGATGTGAAGGCGATCGTTGTGATAATGTGGTGGATGCGAGACTTCTGCCATCAGTTTCATCTCCTTCGGGAATTTCGCCATCGAGCAAAGGCTCTCTGATCGACGGGATGGATACAGAACGCACCGACTGCGAACCACTATCGATCAAAGGCATATGCCCATGCTCAGTGAGGGTGGAAGCTGACGCATGTCGAGGGTCTGGTTGGAACGTCGCGCTGGTGGGGGTAGTCGCCAGTAGTTCTTTCGCCCTCGAACCCGTACTATCCCCCCCTGTGAGCCTCAGCTCCAATAATGCCGCATCTTCCAGGAGAACTGCCAGGTCGCCGTGGCCCGGAGTGGGAGACACTTCGACGGGATTGCGGCTGACACGCCGCCGCTGCTGGGTCAGCTGTGGTGTTGCGGATGGGGCAAGGCTGGATGCCGCAGGGGCAACCGGTAGCTCAGTGACCTTGCGGTGAACGACAGCCTTGAAACTAGGTTTGCTCTGCGAATGAGCCTCGGTCGATAGATTGGGCGTCGAGATGCTGGGCGGCACAGGCAGTATTGGATCTGGCGCGGGGGTGACGATGGGGCTGCCTTGGGATTCAGAGGCATCGACCTGCTTCGTCACCTCCTCGGGGGATGACGTTGAAAGACCGATGACGACAGTCTCTGCACGGGCAGGTGTGGGTGTAGGCGTAGGAGAAACGGAAGGGCTATCAGCGAGCACCGAGGATGCGACAGATGAAGCGGGTTCAGGAAGTGACGGAGACGGCTGCGAGACGGCTGACTGAGGAGCAGATTCGTAGTCTGAGAGTCCGTCTTTGCTGCCTTGCTCGGTGGTAGGAGACTCTGAGACATTCTGAGACGCGTCGTGGACAGGAAACGGGTGATTTGGGGATGCTGGTGGATCCTCTACTGGAGCGTCGACCTTGGAGTCGACAGAATCTGCTGGCGAGTGCTGTTCCACACCAGGTGGTGGCTCCGAAGGCGGCAGTGTAGCCTCTGGTGCTTCCAGACTCGATGGTTGGGGCTCCTCCTCCTCCAACGATGACGCCTCGGTAGCAGGTTTCGGACTGGGAGGTTGCGAGTCGGCAGTCTCGGGTGGTTTCTCGGACACGAGAGAGTATGATGAAGGGGAGAACGCGTCGACGAACTCCACCCCTTTACCCTCTGCATCGCTTGTGCTCATGACGCGTCTCCCAGAGCCAAAGTTGATCGCAATGGAATTGCGTCGTGGAGCTGAGCCGGAGAGACCGTTTGGCAAGGGCGGCACGGGTTCGTCTGTCGAAAAGTTGGATGGACCGTTTGACAAGGCAGCACCCGTCGAGATACATCTCTTCCTCGGACCAGGCGACTCGTCAGTACTGGGCGGGTGTTGTGATCCCGACTGACCGACGGGGGCTCCACTCGGCCTGCCCAGACCGGGCACCCGGTTCCCATAGAGTTCCCCGCGCTTCTTGGGGGGTGCGTTTTCTGCCAGCTGGGGTGCACCCATCCCGAAACTACCGCGTGGAACAGGCACGCCTCCTTTTTCCTCAAACCTTGCGATTTTGTCCCGCAGCCCGCCCGTGCCTGCGTTGGGGAGCCCTCTCGGAGCTGCCTGCGCGGACTGGTGTGTGTTGGGCGACACACTGCGTTGCTGGAGAGCTGCTATGCGTTCCTTGAGGTTCACTGGCGGCGTCTGGCCTCTGGATGTCGCCCTGGGTTCAAGGGTTAGTCGGACGTGATCGTTGGATCATGTCGAATACACCTACATGATTCAGATCACGGCCAAAAACGCAGCAAGATGGGTTTACAAGACGACCAGCCAGGGTAGTTTGAGTTGTGAAATGGAACAGCTCAGAATGTAAGCCGACGACCCTGACCCCTCGAGGAAGGACCGCGACTGGAAGAGAGGAAGAGGATGAAGAGAAGGTGGAAAGAAAGACGACGCCGCACTAACAAGAGTTTAGCAACAGGTAAATGTCTCGGATGGACTGGCAACGCGGTGTTGCATGAAATTTAGCAACGATTTGCTATGAGCGTCTACCATTGAAACACTGGCATAATTATACCCGCCTTGTCAACGGCGGTCTCGTCCGCGGTACACGCAAGGTATACAACACACAAAATTGAGGTATCATGATACAAAAACAACCCCGTCCTCGTCGTCTCTGTCGTGCGGTCCGATGCCTCTAGATAGCCTATAGGATCGTCGTCTGTCCATCCGGCCCTTCCGCGTGTCGTCATCCGACCCCGCAGTATCGTATGCCTGATCCTCCAGCTCATCTTCCGACAGATCCTCTTCATCGGTCGTGTAGGTCGTCGGTGGATCAAATCGACCCATTCCGTTGGTGCGTCCTGATCGCGTGGGGCGACGTTCCTGGATGTCATACCTTCCGCTTTCGTCCGAATTTCCTTCTTCTACAACCTCATGTCTGGCGTCGTCGTCGTCAAACTCGAGCTCCATGTCTCCATCCCAATCTTCTTGCGCGCTACCGGTCATCGTCCTGCCTTTCGCGTCGTGGTCGATGGGCACATCGGCAGTCACGACCGAAGCCTGTGGAGAGACATGAAGAAGCTTGTGCAACAACTTTTTTTCATATACCTCTTGAAGGAGGCGGCGGTTATTTATCGTCTAGTGTTCGGTTAGGAACCGATGACATTGGCCTTGGAAGCACTCACTTCTTGTGTTACACCCAAGATGGTGGACAAGATACTCAGATCTTCTGGATTGGTTACCACGCGCAGACGATATGAGCGGCCCTCGCGGCGCGAACTCAGGATCCCAGCGCGCAGAAATGCTGTGGCTTGCATGATCCCATAAGCACCGGCAAGAGTTTTCCGGACTTTATTGATGCCATAGGAACCCTTGGAGATGTCGTTTGCTAAGAGAGAAGTCAATCAAAGCTATCGACAACGAGGACCCCACATACTAGTATCCGTAGGATCTTCGATGGAAAGAAGTGGAGCCTTGTACGAATCATACCACCCTCTTTGTCTCTTGCTGAAGTACGATCCCCCGTTCCCAACCGATATCCCGACCTCCTCGTAGTTGAAATAACAACCATATAGCTCGAAGAACTCCATGACAAGCACACCGAGGTTCTTTTCCGGTTCGATTTCGCCCCTGCGTATTTTTGGATGCATCTGGAGAAAACTAATGGCCAAGCAGACGATGCTGTAACTTCCTAGGCCACCAGTATACACCTCGTTCATCCCGCGTTGGTTCAGAAACGCCTTTGCGATGACAATGAGGGAACGTAACGCGAACCCACAGCCCCGCATATTTTGCAGGAAGCCGCTGACAATCTTTCCTGCTTTGACACCGTTGCCTTGGTTGACGCTGATATCCACGTTTAGACGTCCATAATGCGTGACAAACTTCACTATGGGTACTTTTGCTTTTGAGATGACGGTGACTTTTGATGTAATTCCCGCGCGCTTGACGGTATTTGCGAGTGCGTGTAATACGTTCACTTTGGTGCTACGTGCCATGGAGTTGGACTCTATGACCAAGTCGATGTCCCTAGTTACAGTTAGGCTGCGTGTCAAGGCTTCACGAGATTAAGCACACACCCATTGGGTAAATATAACTTTGTTTCATAGCTTCCAAAGGGCAATATTCGTGCATCCGGGAATGCAGACGTAATCGCGTTTGATACGAGTTGGATAACGAGGCCACGAATTTCGTCTTCAACAGGTGTTGGCAACATGTACTTGACGAAAGCCTCCACTTCGCGATGTAACCTAATGCGTTAAATGACGTGGAGTATCCTGTCGGTCTGGAAATACTTACATCTCTGCCACGTTGTGACAACTGTCCCAGTCAACCTGGGACACCCACGGAGCCTTCCTGATATCATACGGTTCGAACCGTTGTCTTCTTCTATGAGCTCGGTCATCTTCTTCATCAAACGTAGAATCGTACTTCCTCTTCATGCCACGACCCTCCCCATCACCCGTCCTCGGTGGCTTCCCTATATCCCACTCGCGTTCCGTCGCCTTCTCTCTTTGATGTTCCCTTTCGGATCGAGGTTTGTCTCGTGGGGAAGCTTCCGTGTCACTCGCGCGAAGCGGAATGAAGTCGTCTCCAATTTCTGGCATTTTGACTTTGATTTCGCCCAGCTCGGGATCACTGTTGCGTATGGGCTCCTTGCCCTTGTGGCTTGCGCTGGACATGCGTGGTCGTTTCGAGGAGGGTTGTGCGGGGGATGTGGAACGTCGACGGTGGTGGCGGCCACTGTGGTTTCGGTCTCTATCCCTGTCCCTATCCCTGTCCCCGTCCCGTTCATTGTGTCGAGACCGACGATGGCTCCTGTCTCTGTTCTTCGTCCGGTCTCTGTCACGATCACGTCCTCCCCGAGAGCTCGGAGGCTTCGCGGGTAGAGAATCCATAGTAGAACAAATGTCCGTGGAAGAGGACGAAAAAAAGAACTCTCCGTTCGAGTACAGAGCTCGGGGGAGTGCCTCGTAGGTGATCAAAATGATGGAGTAGGTGGTTGTTTGATTCCAAAGTCTTTACCAAACAATCCGCGCCGTCCAGGATACTTCCATTTTCAGAAATCCCTGTCAAGTGGCTGAAGTGGACTACAATGCTCGAAACCCACGAGACAGTTTTACTAAAGATTGATATTGTTGATACACCTCAGTCATGGTTCAATGTTCAACTCTCTTCAGTACCCACCGCTCGACGCGAACCAATACATCTCTGACTTCGGATTCCCCGCGCCCAGCAACGCCGACGAAGCGAAACATATCTCCACCATCACCCTGAGCCAAATCTCTTCCAAACAGAGACCAAGTTGATCGATCTGACGTCTCCGACTGGAAAGACGTCGACTCTGCCCTTTCCCCGCCACTGGCATACCGCTCAACGACCATCCCTCCCGCATCTTTCGGAATCGCCTCAAAGTCCACGTCCAGATGGACCATCCTGATCTTTGGCATATCGACATACGGCGCGAACACGCGGAGTAACTCCTGATTCCGTTCTCCTCGAATCCACGCTTCATGCGCCGCGACGCTCGCCCATCCTGTCACCAAGTAGATCTGATGAGAATCGTCCTGGTTTGTGAAGAAAGGCAGCGGAAAGCCTGAGCACTCCGATTGCCAGGCGGATAGCTGCTGAAAGTGGGACTGGAGAGTGGGATCTGAAAAGTTGGGAGGTGATTTGAAGACAAGGATGGTAAACTCGGTGATCGTCATGAGTTGAGTGGGCAGTTGTGGACGCTTAATGACAACTAGGATAGAGACAAACTCAAGGTCACGCTGGCAAGGCCCTCAGCGATTCCACGGGCGACGCGTCAGCACGTTTAACACCCTCCGTTATCGACACGCTGACGCGTCTCAGTGCTCGGCAGCACCGGGTCACAAACGAGCATCTGATACTTATTCATTTGACCCTGTCTAACACAGCAAAGTCCTTCTACTTATGTAAGGATCTGGGTAGCAGGATAACCAGCAAGAGCAGTGGAAACTGCCTTGGCCAAAATGCTAATAACACGACCTTAGCAGACCGAGGTATCAAGCACGTCAAAGCACTTACTCATGGACAGTGAATAATGGGTGGAGCGTGTTCAGCCAGCTGAGTTGTTCTATCAGCCAAAGGGTCCAAACCAATGGCAAAGCGACTCACAAGTAGCTGGACACAGGGGCACAGCCCTCTACCTGATAAGTACTGGTGGGTGTACCAGTCTCGTATGCAGCACAATACCCGGTAACATTCACAAATCCGAACGTCTGCCACTCATTAAGAAGAGTGTTGAAGATGGGTTGAGTGTCGAAGACCGTGACGCTGCCGAGATCGGTGTAGTTTTCCTGGAAGTTGTGCACGCTCTGCGTCAACTGGGTGTTGTAGTTGGCGATGTCGGTACCCATTTGTGTTGCTGCCTGAGGCCCCTGCTCAAGGAAGAGCGGTGCACGGTTCGTAGGTGGTACCGTCAAGAACAGGAAGTTACGAGCCCCTGCATTGTATAGATCATCCACCTTTGAGACGGTTCAGTCATGTAAGCCTGGAAGTAAATCGCTGGTATACCTGTGAGAAGAGCCGGTCCATCAGGGTACCGTAGAACTGGAATTGAGTTATGTTCGTCTGTTAAAGCATCTAAACGTTAGATGCATCCTAGTAGTGACATTGGGAAACACCAACCCAGCCGAACGAGTTTCCGACATCATTGATACCAATCCAGATAGCAAACAGACTGTTCGTGCTATCCCACTGAGCTCCAGCGGGTTTTGGTGCTAGATACTTGTTGAACTCGGAGACCTGATCAACAACCGACCTGGTAGACGGCGGCGTGAGGATACAAATAAAGGGAAGGATATTACACAACACTTACAATACCGTAGGGAGGTACGGAGGAACCAGAGCACCATCGATTGTCGCACCACCGTACGCCAAATTAAAGGTCTGCATTGAGAGATAGTTAGGCTCGATCTCTTTCTTGCAATTATCTTGCTAACCTTGACCGCGGATTGGTTATAAGTGCTGGCTACGGGAGAATTGAATTACTCGATGAGAGCTATGTGGGGCATCATCTCACTCAAAAATTCCACCCAATTTGGGCCATTTGCGGATGTCTAAGCGAACATGAGCTTGCGATGATGGAACTATGAGCACTGATTTACACTCACATATCCTGGGTCTGGAGAATTTATACCCGCAGAGATGTTATAACCATCTGTAGTGTACGAGTCTCCGAACACAAACATGTACTCGGTGGCATTCCAAGGGACCGCAGACGCGATGGGGATGGAGAACAAGCTAGCAGCCAAGGCAAGAGGACTGCGATGAAGAAACATGTTGGGAGCTTGAAACCCTCAGAGTCTTACGACTTCTAACTCCATTAGCCCGGCCCTCTTTAAATAGTGCGGATGCACAGGTTCTGGTCATAGCCCAACAGAAGTTCGCTGTATCTGTGCAACAATCAACGTTGAAACGTTGATCAACAGTGTTTGAGGCGAGGGAGATCCACTAGGTTGAATCAATTGCAATGCCAAAATGGGGATCACGGAAGTCGTGATTTCCAAAAATAGGTACAACCCCCATGATTGGGGGTCGTAGCTAGCAACGGGAAGCCGGAAGGGAGGCCTCTCAAACACGGTTACAGTCGCGTCGCTTTGGCTAACACAATGATTTCGGTGAGTCTTCAAGACATTCGGAAGAGATGGACAGGGTAGTAGAACCTCACATGCTTCCAAGGCATTCTTCATCTTCAACCAAAAAGGAGAGGTTGGTCACTGTACGTTCCGAGGATAACATTCTGGAGTATTGATCTTGGCATCTACGTCCAGGTCTTGATTTCTCGTTTATATCGGACGGATTTCAAGTATGACTTCTACCTCTTCACTCGGCTGCTGGTTATTCAGATCATTCCTTTCAGGCGTTCAATAGCGGACGTATTCCGAATCCAGGTCGTGTCCAACAGTGACGTGCGGTCACCTATAATCACGTTAGGCTCTACGAGCTTTTTTCACGTTCGCGTCAACAATCTATATGTCGTTGCTGTTACCAAGTGAGCCAGATAGTTCCTTAATGTACCACCTTGACCCCAACACGTGCTAGGACCAACGCCAATGCCGCTCTCGTATTCGAGTACTGCTACCGCTTCATCACGATCGCGAAATCTTACTTTGGAAAAGTTGATGAGGAGTCTGTCAAGAATAATTTTGTCTTGATCTATGAATTGATAGACGGTATGCTCTGCGTCGAGTGTCATTCCGTTCACTATCTCACGTGGCATCTTTCAGAAATCAACGACTTTGGTTATCCGCAAAACAGCGAAATAGATACGCTGAAGAGCTATATCACAACGGAGAGTGTCATGTCATCCCCCCATGTCGCCGTATGCTCTTTCTGCGCTTTCTCTGCGCTTGAGTTCACTCGAGTTAAAGGAAGAGTCTGCCAAGATCACCGTGCAAGCAACAGGCGCGACGAGTTGGCGACGTGGTGATGTCAAATACAAAAAGAACGAAGCATTCGTTGATGTTGTGGAAACAGTCAACCTCAGTATGAGTGCTAAAGGTCAGTTGCATAAACCCATGTTCCGGCGAGTGTTCCCAAGTTTTCACTACAGGGACCATACTCCGAGCGGATGTCGATGGCCACATACAGATGCGGGCCTATTTGTCCGGCACACCTGAATGCAAATTTGGTCTCAATGATAAGTTGGTCATTGATAAAAACGACCGCGGTGCCAGTGGAGGTGATGGTGTGGAGCTAGACGATTGTCGATTCCACCAATGTGTCCGCCTTAATGAATTTGATTCCAGTCGAACCATCAGCTTCATTCCACCTGATGGCGAGTTTGAACTTATGAGGCGAGCGGCGACCATCTTTTTTGTGGGATTGAACCTGAATGTCTTGTCCGTTTAGGTATAGAGCAACGTCGAACGTGAAGCTTCCGCTGCGCGTAATTGCTACTATCAACGAAATCGGTACCACACAAGTCTCCTATACGGTCTCTATCAAGGCAAATTTTGGCAATAAGCTCTCCGCCTCCGATGTCGTGCTCAGAATACCAACTCCACTGAACACGACGACCGTAGATTGCAAAGTGGCCAACGGTAAAGCCAAGTATGTCCCTGCGGAAAATGTCGTGATCTGGAAGTATGTCGGGCTGTTATCGCTTGGGCGATAGCGAGGTTAATATGTTGCACCAGAATTCCCCGGATACAAGGCGGCCAAGAGTGTACATTCACGGCATCCGCTGAACTCACTTCCACCACAGTTCGACAAGTGTGGGCTCGGCCGCCAATCGACGTCGACTTCCAGGTCCTGATGTTCACAGCGTCTGGACTGACTGTTCGCTTCTTGAAGGTATTCGAGAAAAACAACTATCACAGTATTAAATGGGTACGCTATCTCACCAAAGCAAGTGGGACGTATCAGATTCGGGTGAGTTCTTCGCCCATACTCTTTGGTCTGGTCGGTTATAACCTGGCCCCTACAGTTCTGAGGCACCGGACTAGCCTTTTATATACACGGAATTTACGATAGGATATCCTCGTTAATAATATCTAATATACCTTGATGCGTACGATTGGGAGGTCAGGCCTTCAGGGGCCGCTAGTTGGCGAGTGTCGTATGAGTGAAGGCTGTTTGGAGTAGACTCAGTAGAGCCATCCGTACACGTGACTTCCAATCTAAGTAGGTATGTCATAATCGTCGGGTTGCACTCGCGTACTAGTATCAGTGTCGTAACTCGCCTCAACCGTTTGCTAGCTCGTCTCTCAACTCCCCACAATTCAAGCAGCGCTCGTCTGGTCTCATGTTCTGGAGGTAATTCATTATATTTCAGTCGGTAAACGCCCGCGTAACGATTTTTGCTGTCGTGCAGATTCGGCTTCCATAATACGTCCGCGATAGACAGTCTTCTGGACAAGGACGATGTCTCGCTGGAAGCCATACTAGACGAAGATGATCTGCTGCAAGAATGCAAGTCTCAAAATACGAGACTCATCGACTATTTCCAGCGCGTCGATGTCTTGAAGCGCTTGTTAGGGTATGTCACTGGCGAGATTGAGGGTGCAGAAGAGAGAGGTCGATTCAAGTACGTGACTGGTTCAATCGAGTCTCTATTGACATCTGATAGCCCAAAGATACCCATATGTTGCTACCGAAGTACTCTGCAGCGAGATTTGGTCTATCGTGGAGACTTGCGTGAACCACAATGAGGAGCTTCTCGCCCCGTTCTGGGAGACCATACTTGATAGGCCCCCCGAAGACATGAAAATGGAGATGGTCATGGCCTCACACTTTGCAAAGATCAATGCCGTGTTTCTGACCAAGAAACCTGCAGAGGTGGGTAGCAACCGCCGTTTTTCGTGCCGCTTGGTGCCAATTTCCGTTGTAGATGCTTGCATTTATCCAGTCCCAACCTTCTGTCGTGGAGCGGTTACTTCACCACGTCGAGACCCCTTCAATAGTGGATTTGCTCGTTCGTATCATTCAGCTGGATGAGCATCCAGGCGGAGCGGGCGTTCTCGAAGTATGCTCTTACATGCACTCTTGTGCGCAGTCACTCACCTCCCATCGGCACCCAGTGGTTATCTTCAGAACAGCTCATGGGGAGGTTGATAGGTCTACTTTCTCCTGCTCATTCCAGCGACATGCACACTGTCGTGTCTGAACTCATCAAGGGAATCATTTCCATGGCTGCCCCCTCGCCTGGCGCCGGCTTGACAGAAGGGCTTCAGAATGGCCCCGCGTCAAATCGTTTCGCGCGAGAATTGGCTCACAGGGACAGTATCTCCACGCTGGCTGGATACATTCTCTATGACTTTGAAGCTGACCAACCTCTCGTCAAACCTTCAGGGGATGACAGCGCCGACAGTATCGCTGCCCCTGCCTCCGAGCCTCCCAATGGACACTCCGCGACGTCATCTGTCATTCACTCGATATCTGTCATCATTGAGCTTATCAGAAAGAACAACTCGGACTACTTTGAACCTTATTTATTCCATACGTTGCGGAATCGACTGATACAAGTACAACAGCAGCTCCAGGGTGCAGAGAACGCGCGGGAGACACTGGAGGCAGCGATGAAGGAGATGGTCGACCGGATGGGGGTTGTCAATCTCGGACCACTGCTAGATATCATGTGCGAGCGACTACCCGACTTCCAACGGTTTCTACGTCAACCTCGCTCTTTGGTGTGTCCATCCTGATGTTCCCCTACGATGGCTGATTCACATCTAGCCCATGCAGCAAGGGCTCGTGCCGACTACTGTGGGTCTGATACGACCTCTTACCTTCGAGCGGTATCGAATTTGTGAATTATACGCCGAACTTCTCCACTGTTCGAATATGTCTCTTCTGAACCGATGCTCGGAACACGATCACCTCTACGATAGCGAGGGTCGGTTACAAGGTGGACTGGCGGCTTTGGAGACGTTGGCCCGCGTGATCGCGCTAGGCTCCTCGGACGAACGCGAACGCGAGCCTTCTGACGAGCCTCGCGATGAGGTTGAACCGGCTTTGGAACTCCCAGTCACAAACCCTTCGCGCGCATCGTCTCTCTTGGATTCGGACGATGATATGAGCGAGGACCCAGGGAGTTCAGATGATGATGCTATGGAGGAGATCGTAATGGACGATGAATCTCCGAAAGGTCATTCCCGCAGCGGAGATGATTCACAGGCGGAGCAAACACAAACGACGTTGACTTCCCCTTCAAGCCCGTCTTCCTTAGAACTCGCGACACAAACTACTTCCCAACGGAGTCCTGCCAGTCCTAGTCCGCGGGAGGCTAGCTCGCAGGCGACGTCAACTCTATCACGTCAAAATTCGCGACGGTCGACCTACTTGAGCGCGATTCCAGAAATTCCTGTGGGTGAGAAGATGAAGCAATGCTTCTTGGACTCGTCTGTGTTGTCGACACTATTGGTAAGGATTCACCCATCTTGCTCGTTTCGGTCGCCTGACCTTGTTCGCTATAGGACCTGTTCTTCGAATTCCCTTGGAATAACTTCTTGCACAGCGTTGTTTACGACTTCATCCACCAAGTCCTCACAGGCAGGGTCGATGGCGGTCTTAACCGCGAGTTAACCATCGCACTGTTCGGAGATGCCCGATTGATGCAGCGCATCGTCGACGGACAAAAACAAAACGATGCAGAAAGGCAAGTCTTTATATCCTAATCTGTTGGGGTTGCGCCGTGTAACGATGGCATTTTTCAGCACCAAGCCCAAAGGTGTGCGGTTGGGGTACATGGGTCACCTCACGCTCATGGCAGAGGATGTCATCACTGCCCTTGAACATTTCCCGCTCGATTTACGCCATATCATCGAACAGTCTGCACCACAGCCTGCATGGAATGACTACGTGACGGGAAGATACAAAGAAACGAAGAAGCGCGACACTAGCCTGCTTGGTGGTGGCAAACCAGCAGTCAACAACGTTCCACGTACGGGAGGTCGGTGGGCAGTGGATGAGGAGGACGTCAAAACGGCGGCTGTACCGGTCAATGACAGCCCCGGGATGAAAGGGGAGTTCAAAAGGACGACAACCACGCGACCAAGTCGAGAAACAAGTGCCGATTTTGGTCCTGCACCGATGGAGGATGAGGAGGACCACGGTACTGGTCCACCGCAGGTATATTCTACCACCTTTTGGTGTTGATGCTTTCCTTCACTCGCTTTTCGTGTTTCAGTTTGCTCGTTACTTGACGCAGGAGCTCCATTCAGGAGAATATCTTACGTCGGCTGCGTCCGACGACGAAGATGATGAAGATGATGGCGGGTGGCTAACACAATCCACGTTCGACCTTGGAAAACCTCCACCTGCTCGTCGACACAACAATGGGCAGAGCTCATCCCGGTTTGAAGTGGGTGCTATCACCTAGTTTTGTCCTCCGAGTCTGAACGAAATAATTGCAGGATGCGTTCAATCCCTCTGCTTCCGGCGCTCTCCAAGAAGCACTTTCGGATGACCCGTTTGGCGTGAATAGCTATGATGACGTTCGTCTGGTTCACTGAAATCAAGTCGCTTGCTTATGGTGGATGTGTTTAGGATGACGGCTTTGGCCCATTTTCTGACAATGCCGCAGCAGGCCCTTCAGATCCATTTACGTTCTCGTCGTCATCATTCTCTTCTTCGTATTCATCGGATGAGTCCTTTGATTTCGGTGATTTTCAGTCCGGTGAATCCGATGGCCCAAAGGACGGCGATCTCACACCCACTGCCGGAAGCTGGACGTTTGCCAGCGGCTCAGAAACAGAGGGGGACTCTGAAGGGGATGATTTTGGGAAGGCTAACGGGAACAGACCGAAAAATGGCTTGCAAACGATATCACTGGACGAAGTTAACGACCGCTTTGAAAAAAAGAAACAACCGTGGCGCTCTTGAAGAAGAAATCGGGGTAGCCACGACACCTTTTTGCAGAGTGAAGTCCAACAGCCAGTAGCGTCTGTATCGTAGTATACCTCCAGCAGCGTTTGTCGTTCTCGCGCGACTGTACCATTTGGCATATAATTTCGTTGTTTATTTGAGAGGCGCGGACGAGCGAGGACGAGATTACAATTGACACTATATCTTGAATAGATACCCTCCATTTCTCGAGACAGCTGTAAAGGTTAACTGATCGAGAATCTTGCCGCTGGGCTCGGCCAATGTACATTCGACCGCATCGCCAGGCGCAACGGGGCCGACACCTGAAGGAGTCCCGGTGAGGATGAGATCGCCCTCCTGTGAGTAAGCGTTGATCAAACATGGGAGTGCCAGTCAGTAAAACAGGCCGCCAAAGTACTTGCATGACAGACCTCCAATGCCATGATGGAAGAAATGTGCTCAATGAGTCTCGGAATGCGGAAAATCATGTCGCCGGTGGTACCATCCTGTTTGACTGCACCATTGATCTGTCAAGAAAACCGTGCAGTGAGTTGATGAACACTTCCGTGTGGGTCCCGAATAGGTTACCTTGAGAGCAAGCCTGAGGTCGTGGGGATCCGAAATCGACGACTTTGGTATGAATTTCCTGCAAAGATGGGTTTAGTAGTCAGAACGGCGCACGGAGGGCTGGACTGTACCCAATGGGAGTAAAGGTATCGAAGCCTTTTACTGCGGACCAAGGAAGACCTTTTTTCTTTACTTCGTCTTGCATGTTACGTGCAGTCATGTCGACCGCCAGAGCTGAAAGCAATAACGATCAGCGTTCGACGTCGACGCCCGGCTTGGTCGGGAAATCCTTGCTCACCGTATCCAGCAATATGAGACTCAGCAGCGTCCTGTGGTATGTCACGTCCACCTTTGCCAATCACGAGACCGAGTTCCACTGGGTGTCCAGTTCAGGGATGAGTGTCTAAGATGGACTGAAACAAGTGGAGCGATGAACCTTCGTGGTGAGCGAGTACACCAATGGGTATCTCGAGCTGTCCCCCGGAAGGAAGGTAGCTCGTGGTGGGTTTCAGGAAGAAGAATGGCTCCTTTGGACGCGTGTTGTTGAGCTCCTTTATATGGTCTGCGTAGTTTCTGCCAATGGCGACGATCTGGAACAAACTTCCATGTTATGTGAGATGCGAGGAACGGCTGGTTCTATACCTTCTTTCCCTGTCTCACAAACTGAGTCGCTATCGATGTCATTCTGGTTGCGAGAACGGAAAGATGACCGCGCGAAAGGCTGGGACGGTCGGAAGTAAGTGTGTGAGGGACACCACCAAATTAGGCATCAGGGTAGCACCAAATCTGACATGTCGGCATACGGTTCTGTTGGAGGGTGGCCTTGAACTGTTTGCTTTGCACATCAACATACGAATGTCTACTGACAGAGGTTCCGATTGTTTCACTCCAGATATCCATACAAAGCATCGAGAGCATGACCTTGATTGGCAAGCGAAGTGGGCAAATTGTGTTGTGGACTTGAGCCAGGAGATGCTTTTCGTGTGATCTTCGTAGACTTGGCTGCCCCATCATGGTGCCGTCGGACTTTCGGCCATGACCAGATTTGGGTGTCGGCCGAAGTGATGTCAGGTGTGACTCGATTAACACCTCCCTAACCTGAAAAAAAAAGAAACCTCGACTTAACTCCCGTTCTCCTTTGCCGTCCTCCTTGACCGCGGTCATGTCTATCAAAACAGCTCTACGCACTACAGGTGCTCAAAAGTCGGCCACGACTGCGTGCTTCACGCGCTCAAAATCTACAATCTCTTCATCCTCCATCGTTGACGCCAAATCAAGAGTCAGAGATCATGTCAGAAACTTGAGCAAAACATCTCCGAGAGGCGCTATCCCAGCACCGGCCGTGTAATTCTTTCCAGCTACCTTCACTTTCGCCAAGGTGCTCACCAACTTGCAATAGTCGACCCAACCCCAACAATGTCCCGTTTCCTGCGCCGGTCGAGTCGCACACCACTCCAGCCGCTCTTGATCACTCGTTTGTTGGCATGTCTGGAGGACAGATATTCCACGAGATGATGCTTCGTCATGGCGTAAAGCACATATTCGGTTACCCAGGCGGTGCTATCTTGCCTGTGTTCGATGCCATATACAACTCCAGCCATTTCGACTTCGTACTCCCTCGCCACGAACAGGGCGCCGGCCACATGGCAGAAGGTTATGCCCGTGTGTCTGGGAAGCCTGGCGTGGTCCTCGTTACGTCAGGCCCAGGGGCGACCAATGTCGTGACACCAATGCAGGACGCCCTCTCCGACGGTGTTCCCCTCGTCGTGTTCTGCGGG
>JBBPNY010000470.1:0-17542 GCA_038091165.1 Rubroboletus pulcherrimus
GTTCGAATATGCAAATTCGTGAGTAAGCCGTGGAAGACGACATCGACAGCCTGGTTGTCTCCAAGGCCACCTGGGACTGATGATGGGCCGGTGCTGCCCTTGTCCAAGAGAATCTGCTCCAATATCTGGATACGCGCAGAATGAACCAAAATATCGAGGACTGCAGACGAGGAGACGCCCCCCTCCGAGGACATGATATTCGAGAGTTGCCGTGCAAGAACGACGTCCAAAATCAGTCCTGCGCTGAGGTCCTACGCCAAGGTTGAGTCGTGTATCGATCAAAGACAAGGGTCACATTACATGCTGTTCACTCTCATCCTTGAGGCGAGACAAAAGAACAAGCAGGGGTGGGGTGACAAGAACCTCGATACCACGGAGGCACTGAATGCGAACCATAGATCTTGAATCGGTACAAGCAGATGATTCCGTCTTGCGTGGATGGATTAAAGACGATGGTTTTGAGACGTTTTTAGGCCTCTGGAAGCTGAAGGCCGGTGGGTCCTAGTACACCGTATAGTTAAGTGCACCGGTCTTCTGGGTGAGTATACGTACCCTCAGCATGACGAAAGGCGAGCCTTCGCGGCTTGATATGTCGTCCAACGAGCACTCTTTATAACGCTTAGTGAAGCGTTCGCAGTGATGCAGGACATTCTCTTCTTAATGGTCAGGTGGCTCCAATATATCGTCTTACTACTTACGAGGACTTGCAGACCAGTCACTTTCCGACGATCGGCCATCTGTTAAATCGGCATCATCCGACTCGTCGTCCGATATAGATGGTTCAGAGTCGTCTACATTGCCTGGTGAGATCGGTTGGAAGATGCGACTTCGTGCCAAACGTGCGTCCCTATCCGCCTCAGATATGTTTTCACCGTCTGATTCCGACAAGTGGGAGAGCTGAGACCAACGAGGAAGAGGGCTGGGATATTGCCGCTGTTGCTGAACACCAGGATTCTGTACGCGACTGAACCGTGGGAGGACGAGTGGCGGAAGATAAAGATCATTGCGATGCACACGGTGGGGCGGGCGTCGTCGTCCACTGCGCCCTGAAGTATGTGGCTTGCCCCAAAAGTTAACTCGAGCCTCTGTGAGTTGACTGAGCAAGTACTGAGCTCTCTGAGTCAAGAGGTCTTGCTCATGCAAGAATGTACTCTGAGGGTTGCGACTTGTCTCAGGGTAAGTGAACGAGTCGAGTGCGATGTCGAAGTCCATGGCACCAGCTTCAGACCACAATTTCCGAGAAGTGTCCGAAGTGACCAAAGCTTTCACAGAGGCAAGAGGTAGCCTCAGACTGAGAATCTTGCCGCAAAGTTGACCCTGCAAGTCGTTCGTATGCAAAGTAAGTCCCTTTGGCATGTCGAAATCGACGGCAGCCGCTCCAGCAAGGCAAGTGGCATTCAAAGCCTTCAAGGACAGCTTCACATACGTCACTAGGGTGATCATCAGAAAAGTCATGTCGACAAGAATCCTACTCACAATCTGGATCAAGAGGGACACCGAATTCGTTTGCAGGAGCGTTCGCGATATCCGTGAAGTGTATTCGGAACACGTCAACGACCGCGAGTAGAGCACGGCATTCCAATGGCGTTGCAAGGGCTTTGACGTGGCCCAGAGCAATCTCCCATACGCAGACATACGTGCGTGTACGTGGTGGCGGCCCGAAAAGTCTATTGGCGGTGATCTCGATACCTAGGACAAATTGGCTTGCATCTTCAGATATTCTAATAACCACCTACCATCGACGACAAGCGTCTCCCTGAAGGGTCGCCTTCTATCACGGAAGAATTTATCTTCCGGGCAGGTCTCCACGATACATCCCCTGAGCTCACCGACATTGAGCGACATCTCTATAACAACGTGAGATACTAAGCTGTGATTACCGCAGTTATCGCTTACCCATAAAGTAATCGTGCAACCGAAAATCGAGTTGTAATTCAGGGAATGCAAAGTACAGCGAAGTGCCAATGTCCTTTGCGGTCGCCATACTCGCATCTTTCTCAAAGCCAGGTAAACCCGCAGGAAGTAGTAGGGATCCATGTTGGACCATTAAAGTCAATTCAACTTGAAGCAAGTTTGTCTGTACCTCGTTTGAGGGAACAATTCACTCACTGCGGCGCAAACTCACCTTTGCTGGCCGCCACTTCTTCTCAATAGGATCACCCACTTCACCTCTGCTCCGTTTCTCCAAATACTCTGTCAGTGTAGTGAAATGGGTGAAGGAGCCAAAATAATTGTCACGTAGGACCATGAAGTATCTGATCGCCCAGCCCAAAGTTTTCATGGCGATGTCACCGGCCTGTTCTCAAATTCGCACATGAAAGAATGCTTTAGACAAGCAACGCACCAATATAGTAACTTTAAGCTGTTCGATGTTATCTGGATGAACTTCCGCCCAGTAGTGATAGGTGCCATCAATGCGGAATTTGCCTGCTTGTATAATGTGACGCTCCTTGCCCGGGTCATAGAGGGATTGAGTATTCCACTTGGGTAAATACATGCAGACGGAGAGTTCTGGGATGTCAACTGCGAATGTGATGTTTGTAGATTCTGGAAGATACACGTCCGACGGGATCGTCGCCAACGCCCAAAGCCGAGGGGCTCGTAGGTTAATCATAGCTGAAAGTAGGTCGTCGAGACAATCAGACCCCAGAAAGAAGATGCACACACTGTTCTCGTCCTTGATCAAGGGCTTGTCGATGATATTCTGATCGTTGGCATACAAGCTTAAACTAAAATGATGCAGGTGGACCTCCAACGAGTAGACAGTTGGCACAAAATGATGCCATTCCGTGGGTTCGCCGCTGGTCCAATCGCGAGAAAGGTCGGTAATCATGTTGATATGATCCCTCAGAAGAAAGATGACTGGCTGCCGCAAGGAGACAGAAAATGACCATTGACGCTCCACATTCCATTTGAGGGGAGAAGGGAGCGCTGCAGAAACCTATACATAATCAAGCCCCAAACATATAAGATGTGCTGCCAGGCCTACTCACTCGACATGATTCTGCTGTGATAACTTTGATGTCATTCAAACTCGATGTGACCTCGATGGTGTCAAGATGTACTTCCAGCCGAGACTCGTATCCATCCGGCCCTATGATCATTGGAATAAGAAAGCTGATTGAAGAGCTATCTCCAGCGGCGACATGGAGAGAAGCGTGTTCTCGTATCCGAAATTTCGGAATATCCGTAACACCGTCCCACTGCCAATTCTTTGATGCTTCGCGGAATGGGAGATTCAAAGTGGTCTTTTCGCGCAATTCGACAAAGATCTTCAAAGCAGTCCATATCCGTTTATCCCCAGACTTGAGACGCTGGGATACCTCTAGGTCATGGAAGGTGGGAGGGAAAAAAGTTCGCTGAAGGTGAGCCCTTCGACTAATTGTTAGGAAGCCGTGTAATATGTGAATAACAAGAATCTCACCGCTGTCGGTCTGCCCACGGACCGTACCGTAATGCACCATTGCGAATAACTAGGTCAATTCCCCATTCAGGAGGCAGATCACCATTGCCAATGTCATACGACTCCAAACCCATTCCCTTCGGACCATCAAGCTCGGCGGGGACTTCACCGACGACGTCCGCGTAATAAGAAAGTTCCAGCATTGGAGCTTCTACAATTCGACGCTCAATCGCATACTCGAGTTTCGTGAAGTCACCACCAAGAAAGTTGCTTTCATCCAAACTCTTCTTGCCGGACATGAATGTTCTTCCCTTGAACCCACTGGAGGCCAAAGGGTTGGGAGAAAACAACGCAGAGTACAAACTAAGTCCCTTCCATACTTTTAGGAATACCCCAAAAGATATATAGTTTAGCGGAATCCGATCTGCGTAACTACAGTGTGTCAGATGACATCCACAGGAGACCTAGATATTGGCTACTGACATGGACTTTTCTGCTTGCGCTCGAATAACATGGCCCACGCCAGTCATGGATCCTTGGTAGTGTTCGTTTTCTACAAGATGGATGAGAGCATTCTGGAACTTGAAGTTCAAGAGTTGTTTGTAAAGGTCACACTTAGACCTTGCCTAGATCAGATATCAGCGAGATGTACGGTGCAAACTTGAAAGGCATTCGGCATCATACCCGTACGATACCAAATGTACCGTCAGCCCTATGGCATTCAGCAACCATGAGGTTCGGTGTCGATGAATTCCCGCAGACAATGGCCAATTTGAAAACCTCGATGGATATTGGGAGCAAGTCCTTTGGATCGAGGTATGGCATTTGTCGTTTGATCCAATTTATGGCGGCATGAATCATGGGTGGCGGTTTGATGCCGGCTAACACAGACGGAGGATAGAAGCCTGGTGGGGTTTCTTAGGAGATAGTGACAGCAAGAAGAGTACTGGACTTGCCTTCCAAGGCTGAAGCAGTACGGGAAATGTAGCGCCGAGGTTCAGATTCTTCAGGAACCGGCGTCGCTTTGGCTCGCATCTGAGAAAGGATATGATCGTATGCTGTAGTTCTGTTGTACAGAAACCATTCGAATCCTTGGACAGAAATCTTGACGCGGCATGAAGGAAGTACATGCGTCTGGTTAACTGCCAGGGTGTCCATCAGCTAATTTCGACGAAAGACAAGGAAGAGAATGAGCATACAGTCCTCTCCGCCGACATGAGCGCGATTCAGGTCATCCCCGGTCGCAGGAACGCGCAGCCAATACCTCCAGGAAATCTGCGCTTTGACGATCTTGATTGTCTGATTACTTGAGTGGTATAGAACATCTTTAAGGAGGATTCTGCCAGCGAGAATCGAAAAGTGAATGGACCCTAGTACATTCTATAATTTGTATTCGTGACCGTATTCGAGTGCCGAGTACTGACCAATCTGGATCCATATGCTTGAACCACCCTTATTCCAGTACCTGATCCTGAGGAATAGCCCGATGACAGCCGCGACGAGGCGGTTGAAGTAGAAAATGTAGAGGAGTGAGGCTATGAGCACGCAGATACAAGTAACCAAGAGGTAAGCCTTCAGCATGCTGGTCTGGCTAGTTGGCGGGTGGTGAGAAACAGAAGAAAGAATGAGACTGGGTTCAAGCTAGGATCCCGACGTTGAAGTTCAACGGGGTTTAGAACTTGGGCATGCCCGTAGCGATGGTGGCACTATGTGAAGTGGACTACGGTACATGTGTATATCCTTTTCTGGCTTTCTCCACCACCATGCAGTCTGCACAAAAATCAACGAGCCCTTTGAAACGCCTTGCTCTACACTCCACCACGACTTGCTCGTCGCAAGCCAGAACGTACGGAAAGTGTATTGCTGCGACATACACCGACGTTCGCAAGGATTGCTGTAAACATGAATTTGAGAAATTCGGGCAGTGTTTGCGCCAAGCGGTATGTCCATAGAAATCATGGTATGTATACGCCTCCCCGCTCACACACCGTAGATGAAGCGCAACTGGTAACGAACCCACACCATGTTTAAAGCTAGGTTATATTGTTGCAGGGACCAAGTCCGCGGATATTACAGTAGATGTACTTGGTAGAGAGGAATGCTACTCGATCTACTCGGTGGACATGCTCCCCGGTATTCTTCCTGTGTCCTCTGTCCTTGGGCTGTTGGCAGTTTCTGTCGAGTCGGACTGGTCTGGCACTCGGCGTCTTGCCTCTTCTCGTCTCACGATGGCCCTCAAGTGCATGGAAAGAGGTGTTGGGGTGGTATTTGGGAGAGGGAGGGTGGTCAGGTCCACATGGGATGCGAGCGGAATGGGGCTTCGCAGGCGATTTATGAGATGGCGGAAGCGAAGGTCGATGATCAATGTAGGTGTACGGTGGTGTGAATATTTTGGGTCGTCGCCGTCGCCGTGGTCTATTTCCAGGGCAGGTGTCGGGGGTGGGGACAAAGCGGGTGACGATGGAATAGCACTGGAGTCGAGGTCTGACAGGGGGGATGAGCGTAGCGAGATCTCGAGTGAGATAGTAGTGAGGAGGATCTGGAGACATAGGATGAGGGTATCGAGCAATACGAGGTGTAGTTTGGATGGCAGGTATCCTGTGCCGATGTGAGCAGGCTGACGGGTAAGGGTCGAAATACCTACCCATCCCAACAAAGTCAAGAACGACGGCTCGGCCTTCTGTTGCGCCGTCTCTGAGGTGAGACCAGAAGCTGGGTGCATTCGAGGCGCAGAGGAGGAGGAACCAGACGCGCAAGGACAGCTTGGGATCGAGCTCACGAGGCTTGTAGAAGATGAATTGGCTGGCGACTCTGCAGAGAAGGGGGAGGAGGGAGGGAGATAGGAAGAAGGAGAGGGTGTAGAGCTGGAATATAAGATGGTCGAGCTAGTAAATGGCCGTGAGCACATCTCCGCGGGAGGGGGAATTAAATGAGCCGGGGACACGAACAGAGTCAATAACGTGTTGCCGTTGAACGTCATGGCGCTTGCGCATGTCATCTATCTAGTCTGTCCTGCGAGTCCGTCGTCGTTGCGTCCGTCTTCCAAATGTCCTCCACGACGACGCGCTTCAAGTCGAGCACACGACCGGCCGGTGTTTGGCTCTGTTGGCTCATATCGCTAGTGGTCACAGCAATACACTCAATTGTCCATATCAACTATTACTAGTACATTCGAACCATTTCTACATCATCGCAGCGATCGTTGGGAACGGTTGGGTGAAGGGGAAGCCCAGGTAAATATCGACCCCATGTAAGTGGCATGGTCCATCAATGCACCGTGGGTAGTCGTCGACAGATCCCCGGCGGTAGCCGGAGAAGGTTGTTCATCCTCGCTATCCGGAGGTTGTAGCTCACGCCCTCTCGGGCTATCGCTCGAGCGCTCGTGGGGATTTGGTAGCCTTTCCGGCCGAACAACTCTTTCCTGCAGATCGCTGAACGTTTGTACCACGATGGGCGGTGTCGTGTTACCCACCGGGCGCGGTGGTAGTGCACGGATGCGACGGTTGGAGCTCGTGTTTGACAAGGAGTAAGGTGGCAATAGTGGTGGGCTAGGTGCTGGAACCGGAGGCAAATCACGGTCATACGTCAGCACTGGGGTATAGCTCTGCGGTCCGATGTCAAGAACAACGTCTTCGAGGTCCCGCAGATCGCCAGTGCTGTCTTGCGAATGGAGCAACTCGATATTGTCACTCGCTTGGCGCGTGTGCCTTGTACTCGGTGTTTTAGGCTTGGAGAGGGCGTGGAAATAGCCCAGGCGCCGTGACCGGTCGTCTCGCTTCTGCGTGCGCAGGCGATACACGTACCGAGTTGCAATCAGTACTCCGTCTTTGCGGTAGAAAGAAAAGTCACCAAACGCGAAAACACGAGAACAGCGAGACTTACATAACTCCAAGAGCAACAGTGCTGCGACAATCGCTATGAACACATATGTTGAGACACTCATGAGTCGCGTGCAACTTGACTCTATCGAAGTGTCCACCAACACTTTTGCACAGTAATCGACAAGCTGTTGGCGATTACTTGCACGCAAGGTCACGAGGAAGTATATCCCGACGATGAGATTGAGGACGAGATGAGCGTAGAGGAAATAAGTGTAAGTCATGACGAATAACTGCTTGCGCGCAACAACGCCGATAAACCTGTAAGACGGAGCTGGGTAAGTGCTTTTGTGCGTGAAGACTTGTGGGCCAGACACACCCGATGGTGGACACCAAAAACAAGAGACTTTCAACGATCCCTGTCAGAATAGAAGCCAGCCGTTCTTCGGAGGAGAGCTGGTAGGAATCTAGGGCATCTTGGTCAAAGCTGAGTTGGCGGTCTAAGACAGAGACTTACGGAACAGCTCGAACCATATAATGATCGATACCGCCCCAGAAAGAAGGAATGTTAATATGGACATCAGCACGAATCCCGCGCGAACTGGTATACAGAAACAGAACGAATTAGATCGGAATAGCCATGCTTTCAGGTCGACGGGCATATTTCATGCCCGATGGACGTAGGGCACAGCTGACGCGGCGGTGGGAGGGTAAGTAAGACGAGTATGTGTGTGTGAGTTGTACCAGTGAAGGGTCTGTCGGTGCTCACATTTCGTACAGCCTCAATAATGAGGATAGCGAGCTTGGCCGATCGGATCACTATGGCAATGCACTCAGCTCGTGGACAAGCGGCCACTGAACACCTATGGGCATCACCGAGCACGATGTTGGCGCTCAGGGTGAGAGCCGGAGTTTCAATAAGGGTTGGATTAGCGAGTGTACACTTTTGTTGCTACACTCTGGCTGCCAGTGGCCCTGGACACAAGCATGAACGGACAGCTCGACGGCGCGCTGATGGACGTAGATGACGAAGAAACTCAAAACACTCTAGTGCGCGTGCAGCGTCCGCTCAGTCTCGCACCCAGGCTCCGTTCCCAATCCGAGCCTCTACATATGCTAAATCAATTCACGGTCGGTTATGTCTTTTCCATGGACATGCTCCTCCACGCGTCTCTTCACGGTCATCCTGAGCAACCTAACCGTATTTCGAGGATCTTCGAGGCTATTCAAGGTGCCAACCTAATCTCAAAAATGAAACGGATCCCTATTCGTCCTGTATACCGTAACGAGGCGCTCCTTGTACACACCGAGGAGCACTGGGACAAGGTCCTTGCCATTCAATGTAAGTGCGGGAAATGCACCTAGTTTGCGATTTCCTTCGACTTGTTCACAATACCCCGACACTTACAACGCGAGTCTCTTCATCTCTTCAGCGATGACTGCACAAGATATTACTGACTCGGAAAGTTACTACGAATCGTTATCCCTCTATGTGATGAACGGTACCACTCGTGCCGCCAAACTGAGCTGCGGCGGCGTCATTGAGGCGTGTCTGAAAGTGGCTCAAGGTCACCTTAAGAAGAGCTTTGCGATCGTGCGACCCCCCGGGCATCACGCCGAGCCTGATGAGCATATGGGTTTTTGCTTCTTCAACAACGTCGCTGTTGCGGCAAGAGTCGTCCAATTGTGTACTCCAATCAAACGTATATTAATACTTGACTGGTAGGCCAGTGGGTTATATGCCGTGTATGATCTTCCTGACACCTAGCTTTTTTCAAAAGGGATGTGCACCATGGTAAACCCATCTTTCGTCTTTTGCTCGGAACCACTCACTTTGACCAGGCAACGGAACCCAGCGTGCCTTCAACGATGATCCAACTGTATTGTACATCTCCCTACATCGCTACGAGCGCGGTCAATTCTATCCTTGCGGTCCTTTTGGCGGTTTGGAGTCCTGCGGAGAAGGTCCAGGTCTTGGCTAGTATGTCCGTGCAACTAGACCATGAACATTCCTGACGGACGCTAGTTCTGTCAACATTCCGTGGCCCACGAAAGGGATGACAGATGCTGATTACATCCATGCGTTCCAACAAATTGTGATGCCAATTGCGTTGGAGTTTGCCCCCGAGCTGGTGATCAGTATGTTTGGGAAAAGCTTCCTTGCTTGGCACATTCACAACACACACCTTTCTCCACAGTTTCGGCTGGTTTTGATGCCGCGGATGGCGATGATTTGGGCGAGTGTCATGTGACGCCCACCGGGTACGCGCACATGACTCACATGCTAGCAAGTCTGGCTGGCGGTAAACTAGTAGTTGCGTTGGAGGTGTGCCTGCAACCAAGCTTCTTGAGTGGTCTCCTGAAAACATGCCTTTTTTTTCACCACAAGGGAGGTTATAACCTCGATGCTATATCAAATTCTGCGTTGGCGGTTGCTCGTATTTTGCTTGGGGATGCCCCACCGGAATTACCTCCAATGATGGCTTCTGAAGCTGGTACAGAAACCGTCTGGCAAGTAGCACGTGAACAGAGTAAACACTGGAAGAGTATCAATCCCAAGGCTTGTGAACCTCGCGAAGGTACGTATATCTATCTCATTTCTGACGGCCATTCCGTTCGCTACCTCTTGTGCAGAGATGGACGAAATCACCTTTTCGATACCGGAGATCCTCAAAGGGCACAGGCAGCATTTTTTATATTCGCAGCATCAAATGTTACAGGTTCCATTGATGCCTGCCTACGAAGAACGCTACGGATCACAGGTGATGTGCACGTAAGTATTCTTTACTGGCAAGTGACTCATCTTTCGCGTGATGACCTTGCCTAAGAGGTGATTTGCTCGAGAATAAGACGATTGTGATGTTCGTCCATGAATTGTTTGTACACTTTTCACCTTCTGCGAGGTCTCGCTAAGTCCAACTATCAGCGGAAACCTTCGCGTAGAATTGGACGGGAGTCCCATGTGCGACGTCAACATGGAACATTCATACCTTGTATATTTCCATTTATCTACCTATTTTATCAAGACGAATCTCTCCTGCAGATCGATTTTTCGAAGGACCTCATTGCTTGGGTGAAGAATGAAAATTATGCCCTCGTCGACGTCAATCTCTTTCCTCGGCCATTTGTGACCTCGACGCTGCCCACGTCACTGGTACGATATACAGGATAGTATTCGACTGAGCTGAGTTTGTCATTTGTAGCGTCCGAAAGCAGCAGAAAATCCAGCCAGAGATCTTCTAACATACGTCTGGGACAACTACATCCAGTGAGCAGAACGAACCGCTCGTCCACTCACACCATTTTCTTTGAACTCATTCTTTTCCCTTGCTGTGAAGGTTGTCAAACGCGACGTGCATTATCCTAATCGGTCACGGTCCGGGTTGCCAGTCCTTGATGGACATGATCAGTATCAGACGTATGTGGGTTTGGCAAGTGTGAACTTCAGCTATTCTGACGATGTGTAACAGGGGCTAATATGATCAGATACGTCAACCTCGTAGTCCAAGTCGTCGGAATGGGAAAGATACCTCTGATACCCAAGGATTCTGACAACCTCCGGCTGTGGTATTCAGAAGTAAATGTTTCCTCGTCTCGTTCTGAGGCTCGACAAACGCTGATGCTATCGAAAGAACTCTCTAGTCGTTGTACATCCTCTGCACCCGGCCTTTGACCCAGACCGCAAAATTCTCAGACGACATGGGCAAGTCATCCAAATCGGTATTCGATACTTCCCCCTGTATCAGACCTTTTTTGCTGACCGCCAATGCTTGTGTAGACGAGGTCAAACCAATCAAGACCATGATGAAGGCTCTTCCACTGATACGCGACTATGTACAGCAACTGGGCAGATCTAAAACATAGTGTAGTTTCACGGTATTGGTTGTTTGTATAGTTCCCGCTTCTACTTCTGCATGATGGGTATTCAGAGCCACTCCACGGAGCGTCTGCGCGGAGAGATTATCCCCATGACTCGGGCTTCTAGGTCAAGAATCGAGCCACCGAGGGTGGCGACCAAGTCTCCCGATAAAGAGGCAGCGGATTTTACCCCGAGCAGCTCCTCTAAGTTAGTTGATGCGAGAGCGAGTGCCTCAGATTTGGAGATTAGGCCGCTACTTTCGAGGGCAGCCTACGGCAGAGATAAATCATTGGAAGGCACAAAAAGCTGGAAGACTCACCCATGCAGCATCCAAGCGGGTATTACGAGCACTCCATTGCTCAAGGATACCGATGCCAACCTTGACACCGTGTGCAAGCAAGGTAGTGATAGCGCTGTCTTTGGTCAATGGTGGGCCCGGAAGTCTTGAAGACGTTTCGTTAAATAAATTGGCGACATCAAGTGTATTGGGGACTTACATCCTCTTCATCTCCCATGTCTCGGGGAACGGCCTAGATGGTGTCACGATTACTCCAACGTTTGCCTCGCCTAGCTCTTTAGCCAGTAAATGGGCCTCAGCGGCGCCAGCCACTGTCAGCTTGAGCTCAACGCTTCTACTGGCCTCAACCTCCTTCTTGAGCTTGATCAACGACGCGATAATATCGGCATTTTGTGCCTGGACAACTAGCGGAATATCTCCCTTTGATTGCAGTCAAACGAGGTAAGATCAAGAATTATTTTATAGTTTACCTTGGCAACACGGTCAAACGGAGTTCCGATAGCGGCATCCAGCAACAAGTGCCGCAAAGCAGCAATCTGACTGCTCACGCTAGGAGTGCGCGATGTCGAATAGCCAACGTTGACGTGGAGAGCAGCTATATCTTGAATGACAGCGCCTTCCTGTAATGCGTGTGCTGCACCCGTTGAGAATGCAGTGCTTATACCAGCGACTAAGCCTTGGGATGTCGGAGGCGTGATCGCCGACGTTACGCCTGCATAGTAGGCGAGTCTAATTGTTGCAGTCTTAGTATATCAAACACCATACTAAACAATGAAAACCAACAGGGTGTCGCGACCTGTGAACTGCAGACCATCAACGGCCAACATGACCTCATTGCCTGCCAGAAGTTTTGGAACATCACTTGATAGAGGATCAAGCACTACGCCATCATGCGTAGACTGTTCGCCCTGGATCTCCTCCAGGCCCAGGGGTGAACCATAGGACACCAAGCCAGGACTGGGAGAAATGTTTGCATAAATACTGCGATTGGACGACAAAGAAAACCCACGAGATTGAGCCACCTTGCAGGTCAACGGATTCGAAAGCCTGATCCAAGGTGCTGATAGACCCAAGGCAAGCATGGCGTGATCCAAAGCATGCGATTTCGCCCTTTCGTATGACGACTACTCCTGGTTCACCATCACGAGCACTAAATACCTCCTGGATGCTGGGCCAACTCCTTTCATATACACTGCTGACGTTAGTAAACATGATGGTATCAGCCTTTGCTGGGCTCGGCGTCAAAGGTGGAAGTCCCTGGTATTCAATGGCTGCTTTCGCTTCCCTTTCGAAGTCGGGAGTGGTTGGAGGCGATTGGAATGCAGTGGGTTTCTCCGAAATGTGGGGGTATCCAATCTGAGCAATACCATCAATCCAGACTTGCTTTGGAGTTGCGCCCAGAGCCAACGGGTGGCTATCCCACATTACAATGTCTGCGGATGATGGGTTGAATACAAAGAACCCGGTTAGCTTGGCGACCCTCTTACCTGCATCATATCCTGTACAAAAGATCAGTGGGTGAGTAAGTTACATCTAAACCGATTCAACGACACACCTTCACGGATAAAACCAATGCGGTGGTCTAGGCCAAGAACTTTGGCGGGAGTTGAAGTGACGGCGGAGAGCGCGAGGTTAGCGGAAAGGCCATAGTAGTAGGCCTGTTGTGCCTCAAAAAGTAAATACCGTGAATTTAACACAGGATGGTCACTCTGAGAACATGTCAGTCCCAAGTAGAGAAACGCAGGACCAACTTTCAGCACCTTCATCACAACATCTATGCCGTTCTCGGCCAAGATGCGGGGGGCAAACTCAGAGCCTCGGTAAGCTTCCCGCTTATACCGAGCGTTGGTCGCGAACAGAGCAACAGCCGGCGTGTTGTCTGGATGTAATTGCGTAAGTAGTACACAGAAACGAAGAAAACATACTGTAGGCTTGCTTGAGGGTTCCGGGGACCAAATAAGTCTCATGTGCATGATGGAAAGCAGCTAGGGGGAACTTGAACTCGTTTGTAAGCTAGTATGCAAATTAAATCATCTCCAGCATCCAGTCCGACGTCGAACGTACTCTGACAAAGTCTTCAAGGTCAACTGCCTCATAACAGTGGGTATGAACCTGGGAAGAGCCAAGAGTTAGCGGGAACCACGAACCCTCTGAGGTGACGAATACCTTGACACGACCTCTAAGAACGTCGACAAGAGCCTCCCATTGAAGGTCCTCAGGGAATTCACCAAGGCCATCCCATTCACCGGCCAAGGCTTTCATGCAGTAGGCATCCTGACTTTCTTTGATCTTGCGGGCAGTATCATAACTGGCAGACGATACGTTACAAAACGCGTCAAGTCAATCGCTCAATCCTTACGCTTGGCGGAATGCCCAGAAGGTGTCCATGCGCGTATTATCATATACACGGCCTACAAGGAGATCATAAGTCAGACTGTCCGTTGTGTTTGAGATGGGTACGTACTGGGGTTTTCTCCTGACCGATCCAGACCAATCGTCAATTAAAAAAGCAACTTTCATCGCGTGAGGCGTACCACATGCATGTCTGCGAGCAAATAATGAACGAAGATAACTACTACAGCACGAGAAATTCTTACTTCATCTGCCTCCAGCGTGGTGGCAGGGTGAGGTCGACGCGTGTGTCATTGATGGTATATGGAGGTTCAAGCAGCATAGACGAGGGAGAGCGCTCTTCGGTGGGGCGTAGTTTGATAACAAATGCTTGTCCTCCTATACCTCGAGTAAGTATATTTCTCATTCGATAAGCTGAAAGTAGCTGAACCGATTGCATTAGCTGAGCCGGGTAGAATATTGGCAGTTGTGACACCCCCAGATATAGAAAGTTGATATGCATCGTCGTGTGTGTTAAGCCCATCCAGGCTTCGGAGCCATGGTAAGATTGGTCCTAAAAACTGTCAACTCGGTGCCAAATAGAGTTCGACGAAGAAAGCGGAATAACCTTTGTATGAATTGGTATCACCTGCTCCAGCGAGTTCGGGAACGCTATCAACTCCAAGATGAGAATGCATATCAACTATCCTGTGACACAAAAGCATCAGAGACATCAGAAACGCGACTTTAAAAGAGGTTACCCTGGCGTTACCCAACTTCCACCAACGTCGACCGTGTGGAAATCCCCATATTTTGCCAAATTATCTTCGGAGGCGTGCCCTGCGAACTTTATGACACCCTTGTCCAACAGGATGTCTGCACCGTGAATTTCATATTGGAGAGGATCTCCAGTCCACACTGATACGTTTCTGAGCAACGTCGCGCGAGTACCGTCGACGAAACGGTCAGATTGGGTTCTTTGCGCGAAGTCAGCTGGTGGCCCAGGCTGAACATGGAGCATGCTGCATTTCTGAAGTGTTTCTTCAGCATGGAGAGGTAACCTGACGGAATCCTTGGCCACGAATGTGTAGCGAGAAGCAGACCATAGCCAGACCACCCCAGCAACACTGCAGAGGGTGAAGACACGTGCTAGCCTGTTCCTGCGGGGTTGAGGTCTCTCGACCGCCCCGAGCTGAGTGAAGGTTGGAAGTTTATCCATGGCCCCAGTACTGGCTGGCAGGCTGTGGAACGGGTCAGGCGCCGGGAAACGTTGCTCGGTATATAAATGGCTTACTGAGTCGGTCCGGCCAGGGTCTCGTGCACTGGCAGGTGACCTGAGAAGAAGAACTTTCACTAACTGGCATCATTCGAACTAGAAATAGTCCAACACCCGGAGGCACTGCCACCACAATTCGGCAGCCTCGCTAAGCTGAACAAGTTGAAAGTTCCTCGGAAATGGCTCCCACTGAGGTCAGAGCGAAGCCGCCCGTCGTACAACCTGGCGTCGGAAATAACATTATCATCAACCCAAACCAGGTGAGCCCGCTCATTACCCGCAATGACTGGCTTCAAACTGATACTCATCGGAGCGCTTGAATCCCGTCCTCGAATGCATCCGCAACGTGGGTAAAGAATTTGGCGATATCGTCCCCGATTTCCAGGTTGGCCGTACGACATGCATATTATTCCTTAGGTATACTTCTTCTTTGTTACGCTTGTAATGGTGTCCTTATGAACACATCAGTCTGAGGTACCATCGACTTCATCCCGAATACATCCACACCCGAATCGAGAAACTTGGACATTCCTACAATCTGAGAATACTCCTTATCATGTGTGACGTCGTAAGCAAGCTCTGTATAGTCTCCCGGCTCTTATTCACGTCATCCTCAGACCGAACACCAAGAGCTGATCAGGGAGCTCACCAAAGTAACGTGCTGTCTTTCTCTAGTGACCTGCTATGGACAATTGCCACAGGTGTGTCTGATCAACAACCTCACTGTCATCGTAGCATGGAGGTACGCCCGTGCCTCGTGCAGTCATTCACTCTGACCCCGCTTCCGAAAGCAATGACGAAGCTGGTCAATACATTGCAACATTCAAGCAGTTCGAACACAAACCACCAGACCTCATCAAGGAGCGTGTCGACAAAGATTATGATTCCCAGCTGCGCACTGCGCTTACAAGCATCAACAAAGTCAACAAGACCGATGTTGAAACCCTGCGCACGTCCATTGGTGTATGTTCGGTGCCAGGTCCCTTCATCAACGTCTTACATTCACGCGCAGAGCTTTGCAGATATCAGCAGGGCCTCCTCAGACAGATTGCAAACTTTGCCGGGGTTCGGCCAGGTTAAAGTCAGAAGGATAAAGGATGCTTTCGAGAAACCATTCCGCAACCAGTCGACAAGCGCGGCCTTCTCGCTTGGCAGTCAAATATCACCTGCCCCACCTCTCGATTCGAGTTCTTCTGTAAATGAAATGCCTCTCGCGGATGCGAATGACAAGGGAAAAGAGAAGGAAGCATCCCCACCAGCCTCACCTCCACACCGCCAACTCCGCGAACCAAGCCCCGTATGGGATATCGAACTCGATCTTGTTTAGCCTATCAACTACTCCCCATGCTGATGGATCTTCGCCCAAGGTCTGATACATATTTCGCAGCCTCAGAACCTTTTGCAGTGGGGTCGAATAATCTGGACGACAACGCTAACCTCTCCTCTAGATATGGGAATTGGAGCAAAATTAAAGCGAAATGCCAGTACTCAATGCGGTTGTGAAGGTACTCGAATCTTTGTATCTACGCTATGCTCAGCCACTCAAAGTATGCAGGGGGGAGTCCAGTCAGGGCCGTAGTAGAGTAATTCACAATCGTAAGCCCATATCTGGTCTGGAGTCGACTATCGACGAGCAAAGCGAAAGGTACGGTGATTTCTAAACAGGATAGGTAGAATGCATTCGCGAGAATCATGTATAATTGACTAAATATTTTATGCAAGTCACCAGCAGGGCGTTTGAGAATAAGGTAGAGTATAGGGAGCGAGCAACCTGTCGTGTACGAGAATACCAGGAGCATAGTAACATAAAGTCGAGGATACGAGACATAACGACAAAACCAGAGTTCGTGGCCAATGCATGGATGCATGAAAAGGGGAAGCCAGTCTTCTCCGCAGTTGATTTATTGACGTTGTGGGGAAAAATAGGCCTTAAGAGTCGCCGCTCGTCGACGCGGACGAACGCCAATAAGTGCCATACGATCATAGTAGATACGCATCGTCAGACGCTGTATTACCGCCTTCGTTCTCGATCGATCAAGATGAGCAGCACGGGTGTCAACTTGGATAGCCAGAGTCAGATGCCTCGCTTGGAGTGAAAAGTGCACACTCACCAATTTTACTCTGTAAAACCTCAAGGACTCTGCGGAGCAGTTCGAGAGGTGGCGTTGTTGGTTTCTTGGGCTTGCTTGGACTCCCTTGCACTGAAGTGGTATTCGCGGACTTCATAATAGCACGCTCTTCTTCAACGTACGGCGCAATATCGATGAGGGCCACAGATAGGATATCAACATGATGTCTAAGCTCCTCATAATCTGTCGATTCATTTGTGACATCGAATAGCTCGCAGGATCCGGCATCAGGGGAGAGTAATAGTATGAGTGGTTCAAGTGGAGGTGCCTGGTCCTGGGTGATGTTCTAGTTGTTGCATTGTTGGTGGGAGGGGGGAAAACGTACGTTCGGGGAAATGGACGCGGGAACAAGGAGGCAGTATGCCAGACGTCGTGCAATACACCTCGTCCGACCACTGCCACTTGCGAAAAACGAGACCAACCGAGCC
>JBBPNY010000471.1:0-17540 GCA_038091165.1 Rubroboletus pulcherrimus
TAAAATTTAAACTGGGACATCCCAATGGGTCTATATACATGCTCCAATTTTTATTTGGGCCAAAATGCTGTTGGGCATTTGTAATTATGTTACTCCACACTCTATATAATGATGCAAATACTATGAGAGATATCCTCAATGACCGATCCACGGGGCTTAAACCTCGTCGAGAAAACGGCAAGCAACACGAACAGGGTGACGACTCACAATAAAAGCTCATCGTCCCATTCGACCACATCCTTGTGTACTGACACGGGCCTGTTCGAAGTTCGCTTGGTCACATGTTCGCTCTTTACCACAATGTAGAACCCGACAGGGATCCGCCTCAGTGTGATAGTAACATCCGTTGCCCGAATGCCTGTCCCACATATCAGCGATCACTCCAGTTCGTGCTATGGAACTTACGAGTAATTAGGATACATTCGACCTTGTTATCAGCCGTCGAGTCATCCTTTCCTAGATTCAATCTCTCTCGCTCCCGAGTACGATGTGGTAGCTGCGTCTGGGCACTAGACTGTTGGGTGGGGCCACCTGAATCGTCTTCACCGTTGGATCCAGCTAGGCAGGGGATGCAGAGAGCACGGGAAAGAAATCTAGTGAGATTCATCAACCCGAAAAGGACAAGTTATGGGAGTGTGTGACATGCTCGAATTGCACCAGTATTGTCGTTTAAACATTTCGTGCCAGTGGCTGTAGCTGGACACAGCCTACCGTAACAGCAGCAATCGTGAGATAGAACTAGGAACGATTTGCAGCTTCTGGCGTATAGCAAGTGACAGCCGCATTGCAGCTGACAGGCTCCAGTACTACGGACAGAAAGCCTAAAGGAAGTGGACAATCAGCAGTCGGAATCGACAAAAACTGTGATGGGAATAAGCTCAATAGCTGCGGTTTATTTCCAGTCGAAACGTGGGAGGTGGGGGGTTTTCGTTCACTCAGCGACTCGATCATTGGCAAAAAGTTAGTGCTCAAGCGCTTACTCGCCACTTATTAGTAACCTGTTTTCCCACAAGCGAGGAACATTTGCGGAGACGGTACATATGTAGCTTGCGATGCATCGTGGAATACACACGTCGTCTATCTTAGAGCGAGGTTGCACTAGTGTTGTTCTGTCTCACCTCAGTGTTGGCTCGGCGCACATGCTAGCTATCCCGGTAGGCGGTGGGATAGGTACGTAGTCGATTGGTTAGGTTGAGGCGCGTGTACCGAGAAGCACTGAGGGAGGTCGAGGGTGTTATATCCAGTGGACAATTTCGGGGGGGAATGAATTGGGCCACTTGGAAGCGACCAGACAGTGAACATGACGAAAGGGCGGGTACAATCACAAGAAAACCAAAGTAAAGCTACAACGTCACGATTCATTCCAACGCCAACAGTTCTATGGCCCTTCGGATCATCGCGTCAAAACGTCTCGCGTTATCTCTCTCAGGTCCATCAGATGCCTCTACGAACTCCCTCGCCTTCTCCGATACCAATTCCAAGAGGTCCGGCTCGCCTTGTAGATGTATCTTCATATATGCGATGACGACGACGGTCGTCCATACCTTCCTGTCGACCGTAAACTCGTCTGCCTTGCCTAATACCGCGTTCCCAACGAGTCGAGTGAGAAGAGGGGAAGCCGTAAATGAACCGTCAACGTCCATTTGGAGGAAGAGACCATACACCTCTTGCGAGATCGGGACCGGTCTACTCGAGCCACCTAGGTATAGCTCTGTACCGTCGTTTACACCGGGACGAGCATCTGTTGCCCCGAGAACTTGAGCGCTCGTGTCCCGGAGGAACTCAGGCGAGGGAGCGCGTTCGATTGGGTCGCGGAGGACATCATACACCTCTGGCGAGGTTGGGGCCGGTAGCGCTGTGCCGTCGTTTGCACCGGGAGGAGCATTTGTTATCTCGAGAACTTGAGTGGTTGTGTCCCGGAGGAACTCCAGCGGGGGAGCACACTCGCTCGGAGGGGCATTTATTGTCTCGAGAACTTGAGTACCTGTGTCCTGGGGGAACTCCGGCAGGGGAGCACACTCGCTCGCACCAGGAGGGGCATTCATTGTCTCGAGAACTTGAGTGCTCGTGTCCTGGGGGAACTCAGGCGAGGGGGCGCACTTGGTTGGGTCGCGGGGATAGACATCATACACCCCTTGCGAGGTTGGGGCCGGTGTACTCGGGCCACCCAGATGTAGCCCTGTACCGTTGTTTGCACCGGGAGGGGGATTTGTTGTCTCGAGAACTTGAGCGCTCGTGTCCCGGGGCAACTTAGGCAAGGGAGCGCGTTTGAATGGGTTGCGGAACTGAGGGAGGGAGCTTGGGGGACGAAGACTTAGTCCTGTACCGTTGTTTGCACCGGGAGGGGCATTTGTTGTCTCGAGAACTTGAGCGCTCGTGTCCCGGGGCAACTCAGGCAAGGGAGCGCGTTTGAATGGGTTGCGGAACTGAGGGAGGGAGCTTGAGGGACGAAGGGATGTCCAACAGGAGCTGTCAACACCCGGAAACCTCGGCTGGTGCTGAGAACGAGAACGGGAAGGTGTGTTCGTCGTACTTGTCGATGTCACTGGACCGCCATGGAAGCCAAAGGCGGACGCGACGAAGGAGGACACGGCATTGATGAGACTGTTGAGGAAAGTGGAGGCCTTGGCGGAGCTATTCTCGTGGGTATTCCGGTTGGTCCGCCGAAGTTTCGATCTAACCCGCCCGCTTCCACGCCCCCTATTCCTTATCCGCCCGTCGCCTTTCTGGACAGCGACAAAGGAGGTATGCTTGCTCACAAGCTGATACGTTAACCCCAGCCTAATGATGCCAGCTCTCCGCAGATCGTCCTTAGAGACCAAGAGTGCGTTGCCTGGAGCTGGAGTGGGGAGAGGTCCAACTACATCATCCAATTCCATGATGAGCTTCCGTGCAGCAAGCGTATGCACAATGGGAACAATCGAATGCTCGTCGGTGTCACGAAATGGTTCCACCTGCGTTACATCGACAGTTAATTCATGTGGCTCAGAAACTCCTTCCAGTTTAGTAATCAGCTTAACAGAGGTCGGGACAGTCCTAAATGATGTGATTGCGAAGACCGTAAAGCGGATACCGGAGAAGATCTTTGTCAATGAATGAGGAGCTTGTTGTATACGCGGTGGGGGTGCAAGCGCCAGGATACCTGCAGGAAGGATCGGCGTGGTTGGCGAGGAAAAACGAGCTTGAGGACTCGATGCATCGTATCCCCAATCGATGTCGATACGTTCTATATTCTTTGAGCGTCCAGCATTCAGAAGTCGAGCACACTTCCCAGAAATGTTTTCTGCAGAAAGTGCAAAGAGATACTCTCCGTTACCCTCCTGTGCGAGACTGGAGCATACATCGGAGGATACATGGGGACCGATCCCGAGAACGAACAGCCGTGTTGACGCCTGAGGTGGTGAATTTCGAACAGCGTTGGAAACGACCACCCTGGGATCCAGATTCTCACTCTCCTAGAATGAAATTATTTTCAGATCAAGGTGATTTCGAAGCTTTGCCACGTACATAGATTTGGCCATCGGTAAGTAAGAATACAACCGCTGGGCGGTCAAGCCCACGTGAGTTGAATGCTGACTGAAGGGCTTTCGGAATTTCTGTTCCACCATAGTCGGCGCTCATGCTTCCAACGTGTGATGTCTGTGATGGCAATGTCAAGTGATGATATTTCAGCAGGGGAAAACATACCGCTTCAACCAGGAATGCTTGATTGAGTCCACGGCTGCCCCGCCATAGGCTTGTAACCTCCGAGCCGAAACTGAAGATGTTAAACGTAGTCCGTGAACTGGGAAGGAGCCTAAGGAGGATGATCAAAGTTCGCTTGGCTGTTTCAATCGGGTCACCGTCCATACTGCCAGATCGATCAATGATGAATATATATTCCTGCGAAGGGACCTTGGGGGCTTGGAACTTTGGAACAAGCGTCAGCTGCATTGCAATGGTAGAATCCTCCCCGTCCCCGCGCCTCCGAGCATCGAGCACCTCCGCAAAGCATCTGGGCTTATCTAAGCCCTCTGCGTGTATGGTGATTACGAAGTCGCTGGTCAAGAATTCGGGTGACTCCCAGACTACAGACATACGCCGCTGTGACTCTCGATCGGAACCCCCCTTATAGTGTCGGAGTGCAATATCATGTGTAGGGCTATGGATATCATATATGACTTCGCTCGTCTGGATGTCGACGCTGATACGAAGCCGGGTCCGGGAATCGGCAGTAGAGGTATTGTGCATGGCTGCGGGTGGCGTCCCATAGCGCCCAGCAACGTACATTGGGAGCTGCAGTCGAACGTGGTCCCGGACGGCTTCATCCAAGAGATCCATTACAAACTACATGCAGGCCATCAATTATGCAGACAGAACGAGTACGAATTCGATACACACTGTCAAGCATGCTGTCACCCTCGTCGTGGCAGGAATAGATCCGACTGAGATCGTGAATACTGCGTGGCGAAGAACACATCTACATCATGGTTTATCATCAGGTTAATAGGACTTACTATCGTCAGTCACCCTTTCAACGAGCGCTGCCGTCTTCCCCTGCTCTACTGCACGAGTGAACGTAAGCGCAGCCTCGTCCTTTTCCTTTACCTCCCCAACAATAACCTGCCCATCTTCCAGTTTGAGCTTGAATGCACAGACCGCAGCGCTCGCCGGGAGTGGGAAGACATACTTTGCCCTTCCCGTGGGTTCATCCGACGGATTGTAAAACGTCTGGATGAGGACTATGCGAGAGGATACTGTACCATGAGACAGATGGTCATGAGTGCCCGATGTATCGGAAGATAAGCTTCAAAGATAAGGGCACTTTGCCAACGACGTACCATCCACTACCCACGCTTTTACACTCACTTGTTCTAGTGGGAGATGTTCGATCACTGTTTTCCCATGGGGTTGGTGGACAATGCCTGCGTGCACTGAAGCCATGCGGGTGTCTGTGGATAAGAGGAGAGTAGTAGCCGTGTGGACGTCTCCTCACCTTTATCTGCAATCTTTAGCTTCTATTCGATGCCTCGTGGCCGGATATCGCCGTCCAGGATGAGGATGTGGGAAGCCGAACGCATCAGAGTCTTGGACGCATGCCAGACCACTGACCGAAGTTGTCCAAAGATGGGACAACGACGATCCCGAGACCGGATTAGGTGCGAATGGTCCCAGTCCGAAGTTGTTGCCATGTCTGCATCGTGGTCATCACCAGAAGAATCCCGGCGGCCTCCCTTGAGTCTCCAGACTGAACAGCAGTCCTTTGCAGCGCGGACACAAGTGCACGTTACTCCTTTTGGCACATGGGAGGAAGAAGCCGGGCAAGACATATAGATTTGCAGAGTGTTCCTCGGAGTCCGAGTCGTAAGGGTAGCAACACGTACATTTCGTTGTGAACACAGCCAAATCTGAAACATCGGCAAACCCGGTCTTCCTTCAATTTACCGACTCCCCGAAGTTGCAAGCCATCATTCACATCTATCTTGACGAAACGGTCCTGCTTAGACTCTGACGTAGCACAACGAGTGGCTATTTACATCGATTCTGACAATTGGTAGTTGACAGTAAACAGTATATAAACTGTCAACTTAGTAGACAAATTCCGAGTAAGATAATCCCGCTGCCTGCCGAGTCTACGAGACCGTGGACCTTCTACGGCGAGCAAGTCCGTCGTGCGAAGCTGATAGTGTAGTGCATGCCGAACCGCTTACGGGCCGTCGTCTGTGCAAATAGAGGAAAGTGAGGTACGAGCGCGCGAGGTAAATGGTGGAGATCTCGCGAGCTAGTACAAAGGATAGAGAGATAAACATGCTCTAGGAAGATGAGATTGTAGTCCGCAGAAAAATAGCACGCAAATTGTTCGTTTATCGCTCCTCTGCCCTCGTTCGTCGGCGAGCTATGGCCGTGCCTGCCAAACACCACCACGTTAACCCAACCAAGCAGCAGTGAGCGCACAAAAGTGTCATGGATTGAGACGCAGCAGGGGTATAGGCACGCGCGGTAAAAGCATAGCGGAAGTGTTAGGAGATTGCGGTGCGAGGTATAGGTCACGCTGGAGTGCCTTGAGTTCGAGCATATCCCTGATAGCCTCGTTCAGATTGTTGAGGACGGCAGAAGACGGGTAGCGAGACTCACCCGTAAGTCAGTCGCGGCGCCACCGGCACGGGACTACGATCCCAATCGTCGGCTTCGTGTACTTCTTCGGTACCGTCGGCACAGAATGCAACATGTTTCTTCATGGGTAGAATATCTTGCTGTCAGTACATGGATGGGGATACGAATACGGAACCACACACCGACTATGAGGAGATGACCAGGTTGGAGTGTTAACACAAATGAATCAGAAAGTCACACACGCACTTTCTGTTAACGGGAACGTCAGTATCTACTTGACGTGATAACGATCGAAAGAACGCACAATTGCATCGACACGGAAATTACGGATGCATGCCCGAGCGTCATTGTCTATTTCGGGCGTGTGGATCTTTGCCTTTTTCCCGTTCTTCTCAAGCAAGATCTGAAACCGCCCGCCGCATTCATGGCTACTCCCGCCAAGGAATTAATCCTCGCCACTTGACGACAACTAAGGCGCTTACCAGTCGATGGAGCCCTCGGTGAGCCAACCGGACCAATCGGCGGGATGTCGACACTCCACCTCGTTCAAAGTGCCACACAAGTGACACTTGTATAGTTTGCATGATCGTTGTTTATGTTGAAGTATGACTCGCATGATCAGCTTTGTTCCCGCGTCGATACTGGGCCATCGGGAGGCCTCGCCAGTCACTTGAACGACTTGTGCACCCCCGTCGATAGATAGATCATACAACCCAGCGTCGAAGTAACGCTTCTGAACGAGCGCATCGCGGCACTTGTGCTTCAACACCACCTTCAACATCGCTTGGAGTTGCTGCAGCGACCGACATCGTCAGCAAACACCCTCACGCACACGCGACAGACTCCTCACCTGAAACGAAGTACAGCATTCCATAAATATTGGGTGCTCCCGGCCTGTCGCATCTACGAGCGTCACAAACTGAAGTACTTGCATCGCGGTCGGGCTGGCCGCAAGCGCCCGTCCTCCTATCGTTGCAACGTGCAGTTGGACGAGCCTGTCGAGTCTGTTCATGATCTGCAGTGCATTCATGCTCGAAAACCGTCTGCCACCAACGGTCACCAGGCGCTTTTCCCGTTTGCGCTGCATGAAAGAGAAAGGAAAAAAAAGGAAAAAAAAAAGTCAGCGGGGAACAAACATCGAATTCCGAGTACAACGAACGGGACCATTTCTAAAGCAACGGCGTGTGGTCGCCGCTTCACCGAGTCCTTGGCGATTGGTCCCAGAGGGAGAAGTTCCGAATGCGAGCGGCTGACGCTCCGAATTTGCACTTGAGCTTAAACCTTGTCCTGGGTTTAGTCCGGGGATCTCAGGCAGCGGGCGCTTTTTGCGAACGGCGATGACCTTGGACAGGCGACTCGCGAGGGATTGGAGATATTCCATGAGTTGAAAAGACTTGAAATGAGTGGGAGATGGGTGGTATTAGGAGAGGTAAAAGTAGAAGTGTAATGACGCTCCGTTGGAAAGAAATGAAAGTTCTGGGACCCGTTGGAAATGTGAGGACCATGAGGCGCACGACACGACAGCTGCGTTAGTTTCGCCGTGGATGCATTGGACAAAATCTCGGGTGCGTGTGAAGCCACTACCAAAGTCGGCCGATACAAAGTGCTCCGAAGGAGCCGACAAGTTCTAATGTATGTACATACGTTATATGTAGACTAACGACCCGTCTGAATTGCTGAAAAAAACTATTCGACCGGTATAAATACCCCGTACAGCATACGATCCAGGTCCGAAGAAAAACAAAAAGGATCATCCGAAACACGAGCGATTCGAAAAGCAGACAACAACGAGAAGAACACTATAACACGAGACAAATGGGATGCACTAGGTTAACGGCTGACCATGCCACGCCCGTAAGAGGCTCGGGACAAAATGTCCTTTCAGATTATTTGTTGCTGACACGTGGAGTAGTGGATAAGAATTGCCATTGTCGCGTGCTACTGCGCGCGTTGAGGGGAGTGCGTCGAGCGAGAGTCAAGGGTAACGATGTAGCTGATAGCTGTGGCCATGTCGAGGTGGATATAAGCTTGGTTGAATATACGGATGAAATGATGCGAGAGAGTGGAGGTACTAGATAGAAGGATCAGCCCGGCCTGAATCGAGAGAGGAAACAGGGCACGTACGCCGCGAAAGGAATCAACCACGTCCGGGTCTACACTCAGTGTCACGGGACTGTAGTGTTGCGTTGAACAACAAAGTGCCATATTGGATAGAATATAAAGAGGAGCAACAGGGCCAAGATGACCAAGAGTAATACACCGACATTTACGAAGCCCCGGAGAGCAAGCCCAGATGACGCGTTGAGTGGGGTGTTATCCGATGGATCATGCAATGCATCATCGTCTTCGGGGGTGGTTATATGAAGACTCGGGTCAAAGGGGTAGGGAATGAGCTTATGGGGGGTATGAGCACCAGATGGGTATTTTGAGTCATATGACACTGTAAATACAGATTCTCCTGACTTGGAGAGGACAGATTGGCGGTTCGGGGTTGGAGGGGATAGGGTACGTTGTTCATCCTCGGCAGCCAGGCGGTATAGAATCATGGAGGTGCGATTCGGGGTGAGGGAAGAGCGCTGGGAAGCGAGGGCTTGCGATTCCTCAGAAGCGACGCGGTTGAATACCATGCTTTGTCTAGATTGGGTACGGGAGCGAATGAACAGGGGGGGAGCGTTGGGGTTAAGCGGGGATGAGACGAAGCTTGGGCTGACGGCGTGAGACCGCGGAGTTCTCGCATGCTCATTGACATCGGGGAGGGAAGGAAAACCAAGGCTGACGGTACTGGGTGTCTTTGGTGAATGTGTGTGACGGATATCAGAGTCACTGTCGGTACGTTCCAAGGGGTCTTGCGCCGAAGGAGACGCAAGTAGCTGTTGACGTGTTTCAGGGCTCGACGAGGTGGCCATCCTCAGAACTGTGGAGGTAGGACGGTTGTGAGAGGGAGGAAGGAAGGGCTCGAGGAGCAGGGGGCCAGTTGATATGACCCCACGGTGGCCTTTGCCTTGTGACCTTGAATGCCGGTGGGTTTTCGTTGGACGGCTACCATTCACCGCCGTTCCTTGATTATGTAATGGCCTATCCGTCGACGTCCGAGTGTGCTCCTTGTCGTCGTCGTCGTCGTCGGTGGGGTGGCGGTGGGTTTATGAGTGTAGGAAGCTTGGCAGAACGAGTTTCATCTCATGTCCGTTAAACCCCGTTTATGTAAACCCAAGCATGAATATTGGTCGGACCACCGTAAATCAATGCTCATAGCCTGAGCGCTCATCTGAGCCAAGCTTGGCCATGTACATGTGATGCATTGGAATGACTCCCGTCGCCGACCAATCCGCAGCTTTCTGAGTGTGAACATGTAAAGGACGCACCCTTCCACATTCGCATCATCACGCGGGCCCGGGGTTCAAACGTTCAACGTTCAACATAGACACTCGGAGCCGCACAACCGATGGATATCTATATCAACATCGGCCCTGTGGTCTGCACAGCGCCTCAGTGACTCTTTCCGTCTTCATCCGTAAGTCATAATGCCCTCTTTGCACGAAACCCAAGTCGTATTAAAGAAAGTCTATGTCATTCTTCACAGCGACCCCACTCAACATCAAGCATCGAGAAAGTCGTGGACAACATTTGTTTGCTGAACACCATCGCCTGAGCGGTGCCCTCGACAGTAATCGGCATCTCCTCCTTTGGTCTCGTAATAGCTTACAGCGCTTGCAAGACACAACCGCTGGTCATGACGTCCGTCTGCTGCCAGATATCATACGGTGCCGCACCTTTAGATGGAATAAATCGAAAGATGATGAAAGATCGGAAAGGTCGAGGACCAAGGTGAGATCGCAAAACACGAACAGTTCGTATACCTGCTCACATCACCAAGACTGATAAGGAACGCAGTCTCTCTGCAGCTTGTCGGTGGAAAGGTGGATGATCATCGCAGCGTTGATTGAGTAGAACTGACCGGTAACGAACCAGCGTCCCTCTACGAGCGCAAGGATGCGCACGAGTCACATTTGGGATCCATTCAAGTAACTCAAATTCAAAACCTAAACGTGTGGCCCAGGAGGCCGCCGAGGGTCAACACAGGTTGACTCGGATATAGGAACAGACACACGGCACACGATGTCGCTCTCACACCCTGTCTTGAGGGTGAAATAGAAGGCAATCGATCCTCGATCGCATCCCGCCCTTCTGTGGACTGCTCGGCAATCACTGGGTTAAGGTACGTATAAAGTTTCCGAGCTCGCTCAAAGTTTCTTGAGGACCAGCAGGAGTATTGTCACAGAAGTGATATGAATAGTCATCTACGGCCCGCGGGTTGAATGCATTCACACCCAGCGCTTTTGCAGGTTGAGGGTGGGAACTTCAAGACGGTTATCAAGTATATGACGCGATGGTCTGGAAGGTTCCGGTGTTCTTCTCACTCTGACGTTTATCCACGAGGTGATAAATACCCAGGATGACCAATTGCCTGACCAACCTGGGGACAGTACAACCGGATATCGCGTACCTTGCCAGTAATTGGTAGCGCCTCGCGAATTCGGAGGGTCCACCTTACGATTCTCGCTCAGAGGCTTGCCTATCAGATGTACCGGATTCCATTACCGATCTCACGGATTCCGTGACTATAAATTGCGCCACTGCAAGTCAAGTAGTTCACTATCGCACACAGCTTCTCTACCCACCCTCGCCCTTTCTAACCAGCACCAACCATGGCATCCAAGACACCCGCGCTCTTCAAGCCCATCAAGGTTGGCCGGCTAGCGCTTCAGCACCGTGTCGTTCTTGCCCCTTTGACCCGTTTCCGAGCGCATGCCTCCCATGTCCCCGGGCCTCAGCAAGCATCCTACTATTCTCAGCGCGGTTCCACACCAGGGACCCTCCTCATCACAGAAGCCACTTTCATCTCCCATGATGCAGGAGGATACGGCCATGTCCCAGGCATCTACACCGACGCACAAATCCAAGGTTGGAAAAAGGTATGCGCGCTTTTTCCTTCCGTCGATGCAAACCCATCTCACGGTGTTGCTTGTGATGACATCAGGTCACGGACGCCGTGCATACCAAGGGATCGTACATCTTCCTCCAACTCTGGGCGCTCGGTCGTACTGCCGATATAAATTTCCTCGAAGCACAGGATCCGCCTTCACCGTACGTCGCTGCATCGTCCATCGCGTTGACCGGCCAGTCGAAGCCACCCCGTCCGTTGACCGAGGCCGAGATCAAAAACTACATCGCTGCATACGCAAAAGCAGCCAGCAACGCCGTACGCGGTGCCGGATTCGATGGGGTGGAAATACACAACGCAAACGGGTACCTGCTGGATCAGTTCCTTCAAACGGTGTCCAACAACCGCACGGATAGGTGGGGGGGAGACGAACAAGGCCGCACGAGATTCACGAGGGAGGTCGTCGACGCCGTAGTGGACGCTGTCGGCGTAGACCGAGTTGGTATTCGTATCAGTCCTTGGAGCACTTTCCAAGGTGAGGGTCCTTGCCCTGATCTGCACGCTTGTCGTGCTCATTTCCATGGCTTTCAGACATGAAAATGCCGGACCCCCGACCAACGTTTGCATACCTCGCCACCGCTCTACGTGATAAACACCCAAAGTTGGCGTATCTCCATGTAACCGAGCCTCGCGTGGCTGGGAACGCGGACATAGCCCCTAGCCCAGACGAGAACAATGACTTTTTGCGGCAAATATGGAATGGGGGTGAAGGTGGTGAAGAGAGGATATTCATATCAGCCGGTGGACATACCCGCGAGACGGCATTGGACACCGCGGAGGACAAGGGAGGGCTTATCGCCTTTGGGCGGCTTTATATACCAAACGTGAGGGTTCCCACTTTCTTTCCATTCTAGTGCGCTATGCTCATCCGTCGACTTCACTACCAGCCTGATCTTCCGGTGCGGCTACAGAAGAGCCTACCGCTTACGCCTGGGGACCGGTCAACGTACTACCAGCCGGGAAACCTGACACCGTTTGGATACAACGATTGGCCGTTCGCGGACGGCAGTGTTGAAGGGTTAGATGGAAAGATCTGAGGCAATACTCCTTTAGACGAGACGAGGAATGACGAAGAATAGATTACGTCGTCAAATGTGATGGCAGGGAATGTACCTCTAGATGTTGTCCACCAATGCGACAGTAGACACATAGATTAGAACATGAAAGGTTAGATAATATAGAGATCATTTACTTTAACTAGGGGAGCGCGTCTCCCTTACGCAGAAAGGCGGGATGATATATAGGATCAAATATTGAGAGTTTGGTCCGTGATGTAAACGAACCGGTGGTCAAGCATGCTGGCTTCCATCAACACGGTCGCGATCGTAATCCTGAGGGAATCCGGTGAGCCTCCAACCTTGAGCTGCGCGGCGTCATATTTCCTGTTCGTGAGGATCGAGCACCTCGAGAAAGGAACCGTGTATATCGTGATGCATACTCAAGTTTGATGGATGCTGATATAGACCGTCGAAATGACCTTGAGCCACACAACGCTACAAACTGCAAGACTTGGTGTGCAAATGGCATCCACCGATCCTTTGCTGTGGGTTGAAAATATCGGGGGAACCGTGGTCGAGTGAGGTCGAGTTCGTCCGTCCATACCTGCTTGAGTAAGGACGATCCGAGTGTGAAGCCCTTTCGAAGAAACACTGGCAGTGCGGCGCTGTGGAAATGCTCTTGAAGCGCGATCAGCACAAAAGCCTGTTAGAATGCTGGACAGTCCGTGTGGATCCCGGGATGGGATGGTTGAGGGGCGAGCAGGCAACTCGATCTCCCAGACCGCCCGACTATGAAAAACGTATCCGAGCCCCAAGCGGCACATCTGCGATCCTATCCAACAAGGAAAGATGGCCGGTATCGAGGCGAGATCGAGCGCCATGCACCGTTCGGGAGACGATCCTGTGTCCTGAGATTGTGTTCGTGTCTGCTATACATCACAAGGAACCATTGATCACGCAACATATCCATATCTCACGGAGTGGGTGCTACACCTGGTTGCGTTCTTTTGTAGGCGTTGATTAGCTGAAAAAGAAAGATTAAATCGGCTCGTGTGGCGAAGACGGCGTCGCTGACACGTCTCGGATGGAGTACAAACCGAGTGACACCAGCGACGAGCGTCGCCATTGTGTAACATGGAGAGATAATGATTCGGACAACGTGTGAAGCGACTCCCCCTCTTCCCCTTGGGTGGGTTCTTCATTCAGATGACTCGCTGTGTTTTGCCGCATTGCAATCGGGCTATGCATCAGGCGGCGACCTTTAATTCCCTACTCATTACTCTGAAATAGCTTACTATACGGGCGAACCCAAAGACTCACTCGTAGTTCGTGTATTCGGTCGGAATACAGCATCCTGGCGTGGGAAGCAGCTCGTTCCATAGCGTCAAGTTCGTACCAAAAAGGGCAGACAAGGAGCCGCATTCGCGGAGGAGACCTGCTAACGCCACGTGTGGAATCATGCAGGAAGGTTAATGTTGACTAACAACACGTTGTACGAGGGTCTAGTAATATTTACGCACGGTGACACGGCCAAAGAGGGTCTGAGCTTGTGTACCTAACAATCGCACGTTGACTGCCATGCTTCTTGACGACAAAGCAATCGAGAAGGCGACTCACCAGAACATGACGGATTGATTTGAGCTCTCGGAAACGTGCGTCGGATTGGCCTCCAAAAGTGTCGGTAACCGACGTCATGGTAGCGAGAGCGGAGTGTAACATTCTAAACGGGGGTTGCTCCGGTCTGACAAGCCAGCGCATCGCCAGCGGTTGTCCGACATCGCGTCCGTCTCAAGGAAGCAGCGCAGTGCGCTTGGTCATGCAACCACAGAGCATTCGACGAGCCAAGTCGGCTGCTTCCCACCAAGCCGAGGGTATTCTTGGAGATGGCTGGAGAGGCAGCACTAGTGCTCGCACAGCGCTCAGGCTGTCAATGCTGTGCGTAAAAAAGGGCGACACTGTGATGAAATAAGCTGGCTCGAGTCGCGCCGCCACAGCCCTGTTCCAAGAGTACTTGGTAGATATGCTGTGCTGAACCAAGCCTTTTGGTCACCTCGGCGCACTGTTATTCTGGCGTCCACTCACTGGCACTGGCAGGTCCAGACGGTCCGCGAGCGTGGAAAGTGTGGCAGCGCACGTTCGTGGGGTCGACCTTTCAACGTGCGAGCGTCCCTTTTCGGGCAATGGAGGCCGGCACCAGGGAGCTGTCTGCTGCCAGACACCTGTCACGTTCGTGTGGTTTTTCACTCTCGGGCAAGCCGCAGCGCTGACGGGACGGCCATTAGATATGGAGAAGTCGCTGCAAGAGTAGAGTGAAGAAGATCAATCGTCCGTTATCTCTGACTTGGCTAGCCGAAATCGGTTCACAGGCTAGAAACGTGCTAAATTACTATTTCGTTAATGGCGGCTCGTAGCTGGTTCGGTTCCTGTGTCTTCTTAAAACGCGACACGACTTTTTGCCAGCTTATCACGTCGCCGCCACTTTCCCCCCGCGATGATCACCCTCCTCTCCGACCTGCAGCGACTGGCGACCTCGACAGCCTTCTGGGTTTCACTCGCTCTGTTGGCTATCTCTTACCTCCTGCTCGCTCCGCGCTGTACGACCATCAAGCAACGATCATGGCTACTCACACTGCTCAGTAGCGCCGTCATGACCTTCTTCAGTCTCCCGTTGGTCGCGCAATACGTATCTGCTGGAGGACAATTGAAGCATGTGATCATTCCTCCCGTCATTACCGACAGTGTCAGCAGGTTTTTCCAGGCCTACCTCATCGTGTTGGTTCGATCAATGCTTCATTTGCTCCAGTGTGACCAATCTGCCCTAGTGACTTGACAATGGGAATGCTGTTCTACCGCAGCAAAGTCAACCTCCTCACTGGCTGGATACACCACTCGGTCTATGTTTTCATCGTCGAATATGCCATTCAAAGACACTGGAGCCATATTTTTTGTTTGTGCGCTGTTATGGAGGTGGGAACGTACTATGCGAGGCGGTTTATGACCGAATTTCTGACAAATTGTGAACCCAGATTCCGACGTTTGTCCTTGCTCTAGGAAGCATCACGCCACGTCTTCGTTCGGATGTCTTTTTTGCTGTTTGCTTCTTCACGATGCGCATTGCCCTCCACATCACTCTTTTCTTCTCCCTCGCTGTCCAGCGACACGACGCCACTAATGGATCACTCGGCCCAGCGATCATCATGGGCTGCATATTCCCCCTCCATGCCTTTTGGTTCTCAGGATGTATCAAGGGTTTCATCAAGCAAGCAAAGACCGTGGAGAAACCCGTTCCTCTCGTGAAACCCCCTGTCAATACCATCCCATCGCTAGGTACCTCGTTTTCGCGTGCATTTAAATTGCGTTGTGATTGTCTTGTTCATAGAACGTCCGATCACGCCGAGTATACCCGGACCTGTCTCATTGTATACCTCCCGTGCATCCCTGGCCCGGCGTCGTACCGCCCTTCGTATGGCGGTGAGAGCACGGTGGGACCAACTCGGGCTCTGGAAAGCCGGTGGTCGATTGAATGAGATGCAGCGTCGGGTCCGGGCGGCCCTTCCAGGCAGGGACCGCGTCTACCAGTACGTTGGATTGGAGAACCGTCGATATAGCGTGTCATCCGTACCCTCGGAGCAAGGTCTAGAGTGTGTTAGAGAGGACGTGACGTGGTCTCCCGTCTCATAACCCTCTCTCTCACGACTGTCGTTTCTCGTTCACGACCACGCCAGTTGACGAACTATGCCGATTTCTATAACCCTTTTTTTTCTTTCCCTCGAACACGAGCGTCCTAGCGTATACCCGTCCTCCCCGGTTTTTTCCCCAGTTATGGCCAACCACATATATCTTATCTGTCTATGCGTATTTCTGGGATGTGAGTAGTGGGAAGGACGTTCTCTGGGTTGTACTGTAGTAATGAATGGAACGTGCTCGAGAAGGGGGTTGGGAGGACGCTGAGACTACCCCAACGTGATTTCATGAACCCCAGCGATGCGTTGTACATATCCACCTATAGGATCCCGTCGATAAGTAGGACATATGTGCTGTTATTTTACGTAATACCTGGACTATTAATGTAGGAAATTTTCACAACTCGTGTAGCTATTTTTATTCCCAGAGCGTAGCAATTGTAGTCACAAGCTTTCCGAACGAGCATGACTGCGGCTGTTGCCGTGCGGTTCTGCTTTGCTGTCCTTCCTCGTATCACCGAGGATTCATAACACCCGACCAAACCCAATCAAAACTCGCTCGAAGTGGCACTCACGGTCGACATCGTTGATGCGAAGAACCCGATTTGCAGCGTTCCAAGCTTACACGACGGACCGTCTTGTGATCTCGAGGTGTTACGTCTGATTTGAATAGACTACGCAACTTGAAGGCTGGTCGCTACTCCAGGCCAGGCACGCCAAGGTCCTAGTCTATACTAGTAATGATCCAATTAAAGATTCGTAGTTGAAGCCGGGCACGACGCGGTGCCCCGGTTAGTGCAGTGTGCACTGCATGTACAGGGAATAAATCGAGTGGTCCAACTTGCCAAGACGCCAAGTTCTGGTCACTAGACCGATCGGGGAATAAAGAGGCAAAAAACACAGCAACACTTTGCCCTCTCCGAAACCCAGTACTTCTCCTAGTATATTACGCTTCATCCAGTGCTTTTGTGTTAAGCGCCATCGGTGTTCGAACCCTGCGGAAAAAAATGGAAACGTGCTTGTCTCCTATATGAAGCATGAAATCACCAACTGCTCCCTCTCATGCATAATCTACAAACGACTGCAGCTTCCGGGCAATTCTAGGTGGGAACTTGAACGCAACAAGTTTCTCTCCAAATGTCCGCGCAATGTCAGCAACGCCCGACTTCAACGCTAAGCGCAAATCAGCTATTCGGGTCGATGCAAGGCAACAAAGAGTGTACCATCGGCAACGATACCAATCGCTTCCGTCGCTTTCGCCACCTCCACCCTGGTACGTTCCTTCTCCTGAAGAACCTTCATGTCCCCTTGGTTGATTTCATCAGGCGTGGGAGCTACATAGAGCTTGGTCACCTCGGCGTGATACTCCTCCAGAGCGGTTAAAAACGACAAGAGAGCTTCGAGGATGCGTGGAATATCTCGTTGGACCACGCCATAGCGGTCCTCGTTCAGCGAAGCACAAACAAGACCAGCGAGCACTGTAGTTCGCATAAGCAATCCGATCGTGCAGATATGTTTCTTGATAGGCTCACCTTCCACGATGAGCGCATCGAGGTCTCGATTCGGAAGACACTTTTCAGTGACTTTGTTGATGCGATCCCTGCTCCACCACGCATCCCACTGCGCAACCACTTCCCGACACCACGACGGCGAATACTTGACGACCGAAATCTGACATTGCGCTTTCAAACGCGAGGCGTACGCACCAACCAACCCTGGCTGGGGAGTTGCAGCAGCAGCCGTCGTCGTCGTCGTCGTCGTCGG
>JBBPNY010000472.1:0-17526 GCA_038091165.1 Rubroboletus pulcherrimus
TTTCTTCACTCTAACCTAAAGAACGTGTTTTCGTGTCTGCTTATCGCCTTTTGTTGTACTATCTTTTCCTGGTTGTGCGGAGTCGTATTTGATGCATGATGCTTCATATACTTGGGGTATTAAATATTTTTCTGATTACAATGCTTGTGTTATTTTCTAATTTTTTCTTGCTGCTGTCCCTCGCCACCGTGGCAAGACCCCGGACACATCTACCTGCCAACGTTGGCGGCTCTGCGTACGGTCTGGACTCTCCCTGCGGCGTTTCGCAAGGTCGTGTAGTGCTCGTGCTCCAAGATGGTGGGTGGGTGACCTTCGTTCGTTCTCGTGAGTCCTGCGAAATCCGCTCAATCCGGCGTCACACGGAGGAGCTCGGGTGAACCATGTGTCTGGAGTGCATCTTCAAACATGGACGCGAAACCGTCCTCTGGGAACTCTCTCGATGAACCGGCAACGTGTTTTGTTACACCCATCCAGTCGCTGTCCTGAATGTGCTTGTCGAGTTTGGTGAAACTCTTGTCGAGTGTCTTGACTAGCCTGTGAGCAGGCTTACAAGGTGAGTCGGGATCTAGACAGTGTTTGAGAGGAGCGAGATGAGAGGTATGTGAGGATGTAGATTGGGAAGGTGGGAGAAGGAAAAATATGCCAATCGGAATATACGCATGAGGGAGGACGTGGTTGGTTGGGAGAGACGCGACAGTCGGCTGTAGGCATGTAAATCAGGATGGCAATAAACTATAGATAGACGACACTAACCTCAAATCGACGACGGCACCTTGTGGGTCACCTCCTGCAAGATTGCATTCGGCGCAAATCTCGGTGCTGTGACTGGCTACCCTGAGAGCCTGCGTGGCCGCCTCCGAACAAACTGTCCAAAGTTGGGCACGCTTGGCATTACTCGCTTCCAGCACCAGCCCGCCGACGGCGGGACTACCGGCAACTTTTGACGCGTAGGTATCAAGCGTGCTCATGGCCTGAACAAAATTTTCATCCTTAGTGTATATCTTTGCCATCATCATGATTGCTTAATCGAATTCGCCAGAGGTTAGTTCAAGGACTTTGGAGAAATCGTCCAATGCACTGGAATGTCTGCTGAGCGAGAAATAGGCGGTAGCGCGCTTGTAGAAGAGTAGGTAATCGCCCGGCAACGGCAAAATGGCGTCCGTGTACGTCTTGGCGGCATCACTGAAATGACCAGCAGAAAGGAGGGCATCTGCGCGAGTGATGAGAGGTTGAATTTTGGGGTGGGCCATCGAACCCGATGAACTTGACAGTTCACCGAGGACTGGAGAAACCACAACAAAGGAGCAGCAAGTGTAGGCAGCCTCATCCAGGCAAGTGGTCGTAAATGTGTCCAGATGGTCCAGTCCAGAACAACCTCAATCGTATATGGTATCGGTCAAGTTCAACACTCGGCGTTAACCCTGTTCTCGGGTTAGGGTTTGTCTGTACGATTATGTAAGCGCCAATAGTGCTTTGATTGGTGGCATCCACCGGCAAAGAGAGCCTGTGGATAGATGGGTCAACGTTAACATTTGATTGGGTAACAATCGAAACGCGGCAGCTCTGATTTGGACCACAAATGCTGTGGATAGATTGTGGTGCATCGATTGTGGGTGCCCAGTTGGCGATATAAAAGTGGCGCATCAACTGGTTTGGTGGAATGACAACATGCCTCTCGAGAGTCTGCCAGACCCCTTCGACGACGCCACTCATCATGACCTCGACAAGGCTGTGAATGCAGCCATGCAAGAAGACGACATCACTGATGTCAAGCTTTCCGCCGGAGAAAATGCCCAGCTTCTAAACGCTATCATTGACAACTCCAAAGGGCACTTGGATCCAAAATACCTTAATCTGAGGCAGGCGAAAGAGCTGATGAAGTCCCATGGTGAGTTACAGGATATGCTCGTTACCGCTTGGAAGCATAAATCATACCGCGGGGTTCGAAGCCTCGGTGCGTGTCCATGATCTGCTAACGACCCACGACTTATTGGCCATTCCGCCAGCGATTCTCAAAGCACTAGAATCGGTGCCGGAACCCTCACCTACACCACTAACAGTCGCTGGTACTGAACAGGGTTGGTACTTCCCATCACACCAGTTATCTGCGAGCATGATTGGTTGACCACCGAATGACCTCCTTTGCTAGATCTTCATCACAATTTGTCAGGGTCCTTTGAAGCAAAGTACCGCGGCGCAGCCGTTGACGGCTTCTACGAGTATTTGACACACAACGAAAAACTGTTCAAGACTCAGGTGGACGATCCCCTCTACTACGCCAAGTTCTGTTCCATCGTCCAGAGTTCAGGCACTGGCAAATCAAGGATGTTAACTGAGGTAAATGAAGCTCCTTGTATTTCACATGCATCTATGATGGCTGAATCGATCTCAGTTGAGCAAGAAGGGTGTCATAGTGATTTACATGAACTTGCGCGGGGAGAACGACCAATTAGGTTTCCCTGGGCGTGATCCTGTCCCATCACAAATCTTGACCAAATTCCCCCCTACCGAGCAAGGTTACAGGACCATCTGCTACGCGTTCTTCACCGCCCTTTTTGATACCCTCGAGGAATATCTCTCGAAAAGCTACGCCACGCGCAATAGTAAGGCGGGGATCATGCATTGGGTCCGCCAAATGTGCGATATGAGCGACCCTCCTAGGTTGACTTCCAGGGCTGATTTCTTTCGAAAACTCGCTGAAAATTATGAAAAGGTGGATATATTGTTCTGCGTCCTATATATGATTTCACGATCTTTTGTAGGATCATGCTGCTCTCGTCCGCGCTCTCAGCGAACGCCGCGGTGCAACAGCGGAGGCGCCTGCCAGGCCAGATGTTGATGAAACGGCGGATAAAGCAACAGGCACTGACGTTGAGAAAACTACCGATAAGCTAAGGAAGCTGTCCCTTTCCGGTAAATACTTTAGCTCGTATCCTAGACGCCCTAGCTGAGTAATGTGGTCCGACGCAGAACCAAAAGATTCTTCGTCTGATCCACCCGATTTCACTGCACGTCTCTTCACTGCCTACAGGAAAATGGCGACTTGCCTCGAGTGCGTCTTTGCTGACAATTCCGACCAGCCCAAGTTGGTGATCGCGCTCGACGAAGCGCACCCGCTCACTCCAGCACACGCTCAAGGAGAATATCGTCCGGTAGACGTTTTCTGCAGAGTTGTAAACAGATATTCACATCACCAGAATCATGCCGTTTGGGTGGTTTTCGCCTCCACAACTTCCAAGGTCGCTGATTTTTCGCCCCCAAATCAGAAACGTCCGTGGCATTTTTTCATCGTGCTGATAACCTGACTTATTCATCCTTCAGATAATTCCGACCGTGTCGCCATCATGGGTGAGAAGCTTTTCCCACCATACACTCAACTAGGATGGGATCAAAGCGCATCGGGACTCGGAGATATTGACTTGGAGGATGTCGCCCAGGTCGATCACATCGCAGGCTATGGAAGACCCTTGTAATGTTTCATCCCCTTCATTGCGGCGGGTGACTAACCTGGTTATCATCCACAGATGGCTCTCTCTCAAGGCTGCGCTTACATTTCCGGAAAGGGTTCTGGGCACAGCGTCGTCGAAGCTATGTGCGGGGTACGGTTTTAATGCACGCAAAACGAGCCACGTACTCGCCGTATTGGGACAGCGGTTCGGACTGAACGTCACGTTTGGACACCCGGACTCGGTCGCTCATCTGGAGAACGGCGTGGCGAGCCACCTTCGGATCTGCCTTGCGACGACATTGGACCGCAACTGGAGGTTCACGAGTTATCCATCCGAACCACTCCTGTCGTGCGTGGCCGCAATCGAGCTACACAAGGTGCCTCAAAGGCTGGAGCTTGCTTTGAGCACTCTCCTGGCGGCCGTCAACTCTGGGATGATTGACATGGGTCAACGCGGCGAACTGGCTAGCCGATTACTATGGCTGCTGGCCAAGGACCTGTTCATTCGCACACAGGCGAACAACGTGACCACCAAGATGCCATCAAGATGGGAAGAGCACCTGGCTGACTGTCGAATGATTCCGGTCGTGGATTGGCTCGAATTCATCTTTGGACCGCAGATATGGGACGAGCAAGACACGCAGGCATCGCTTGCACGCAAAATGTTCGAACATGCATATCTGAATTTCTCGCACTGGGTATGCATGGATGAGAACATCGCTGGATCCAAGGAAGGGAACGAATTAGGGTCAGCCTTCCAAATTCCATTTTCATAATGTAACTTAGAGTCTGATAATCCACCATATAGCTTGGATGAGTGGACACTACGCCACTGGCAGAGGACGAGTGCGGCACAGTGTTGCCACCAACAACCGCTGATCGACAAGGTGATACCTATCTATTTCAGAGGTGGTCCCGAGAACGCGCCGGCGACATCGCGAATGTCGCAGATTCTCATTTCAGACAAGGCTCGAGAGTCGACGAATTCGGGAAATGTTTTGCGGTCCATCACCCGACGACACAAGAATGTGAGCGGCGAAGGGAGAAGCGTATCTGGCTCCGACTCTGAGTCCCTTCCATACATCGCCATCTTGGCGGACCTTGGTCAGCCACCCTCGTTTTCCGTCACTTTCCCAGAGCGAGATGTTGACGACCGCTGTCTGCGCGTTTATGCCGCCGGAGTCGAACCCACGACGTACGGATTTTTAGCCAAGTATCCTGCGCTTCAGAGGACTCTCCAAGACCTCGTCCACATTCAGCAGATTCCGGAAACAGAAAGGCCTTTCACAGAGTACCTGAATGCGCAGGTGAAGTTCGGCAGTACAGCCACTGCTGAGCATATGGTATGGGAGCATGGGAGGAATGTGCCGAGTGTGCGAAGAAAGCCCGCCTGACGGTCCTAAGTCGAGCTTGTGTTGAAATATCATAGTCTCTGGGGTTGTGGTACGTCTGCCACTGTTGACATTACTTGTAAGCCCCATTTGGAAACAGGTAACCTAGGCACGGCTGCAGAAAAGAGCATTTGCCTTGGGACCTGTGGATCCAGGATCACAACTTACCTTATTCTTGGATGTATGATAGTATATTATATATAGCGCATTTTCAGTACAAGCAACGAACGTCGGACTGGGAGTGGCATTCACATGTGTGTGTAGTGTACATTGCATGATCATGACGATAGATATAATAGATAAGTAAAATATACTCATACAGACCCCGTTCCCGGCGTCCTCCCGGCGTCCCGCCCACAAGCGCCTCGGGCCCTCACACGAACGCCTCACTCAATCCCGCACATCGCACCCAACATCTCGCCCACCTCGGTCATCGTCGGCCGCAACGGCGCGATCACATTCCAGCACTGGTCCAACACGCCCCAAAACGCCTCCTCCTGCAGCGCTGTGAAATGCATCCCAGGCACGAGAGGCGCCCCACGACACGGTCGGACGCCGCGCAGAATGTCGATCGTCACCGCACGGTCGTTGCGGCGGTTCGGGTAGGGCAGCTCGTTCGTAGCGACCTGAAATGAAATGAAATAGGATGGAGCGATTACCGATGCGTTTTGCGCGACGACGCACCTCAAGACAAACACAGGCAAACGAGAACACGTCGCTCTCGCGCGTGACGGGACACGGGACACCGTCGTCCTCGACGAGGGAGAGAATCAATTCGGGTGCCATCCAGCGCGTCGACCCGGCCAGTAACGACGTGCCCAGTTGAGCAGCGCACACAGCAGCGTCCCCGGTGAGCGAGAGCTCCTCGACGACCGTCGACAGCCCGAAATCGGAAATCAGCGCATCGCCATCGTCGCTGATGAGAATGTTGGTCTGGGGGAGGGGCATCAGATCACCCCGAACGAGAGACTGGGTGAGTTGGGGCGGGAACGTACTCCTTTAAGGTCCCCATGGACCACGACGGGCTTCATGTTGTGGAGGTAGCTCACGCCGGATGCGATTTGCCTCAGCTACATGATGACTTGTTCGTGAATGCTTTTCGCTTCTTCCTCTTCTCTGCAGCCTCACTCACCAACTTTAATCGGTCCACGTGGACGTCTTCCCGTTGAATGTACTGCATGATTGTGCCATTATTGCACCACGGAGATACCATCGCAATAGAGTGGACCGACTGAATGACACCGTACAGAGGGCAAATGTTGGTATGCTGTAGGCGATGCCAGGCAGCAATCTCTGCTTTCAAAAGCTAAGCCCATTCATCAGGAACACAAAAGAAAAAAGACAAATGATCCAACGACACTCACCTTCAAGAGCTTCTCGCGCATGTCGTCCCCCATGCTCTGATACTGACGAAGAAACTTGAGCGCAACCTGCCCGCACGTGCACACACACCTTCAGCGCACATCCCGCCCAAACGCCAAATACGCACCGTTCTAGGTTGCCCCACCGCATTCGTCCAAGTCCCCTTCCACACGTCCGAGAAACCCCCATGACAGACCGGATCCCGTCCGACCTTGCACACCTCGTCCGTCAGATCGACCAGTAGCACGTTCCCCTTGACAAGCAATGTCTTGGTGACCTGTTGAAGCGTCGCCTTGTGTCGCGCGCGTTGTTTCAGCCGCGAGTAATCGACATGTTCAGGGATCCATCGGCATTCGTCGTAGTTGGCAAGGGCTTGGACGAGCGAGGTGAGCGAGGAAAAGTAGAGGTGAGTGGGGTTGCGTTGAAGGAGGGAGGCATTGCGGAGGTGGACGTCGGAGCGAGATTCGATGCCGACGTCGACCCAGACGACGCCGTCATGCCCCGGACCACTGACATGGAAAGTGGAGTCGATTCGGCCGTTTTTCACAGGAGGCTCCACATCACGATCTTGATCCTGATCCTGATCCTGACCCCCGAGGACGTACAGCGCCAGGGTTGGCATAATCGGAAACAGCAAATGTGCCGACGTCCTATATGTACGTTTTAATATCAATCAGGTGTGACCAGCGGGACGTAAAACGAAATCACACCCACGGATCACCCCCAAAGTCCTCGTCCAGCGAGGCAAAACACGTATCGGGGAGCACAAACTGCTGTTCCTCCGACGCCACCCCGAAACAAACCTCGGCCTCCAAAAACCGCCAACAATCGAACCCTTCGAACCGATGCCTCGTCTGCGTCGTAGTCGTCGTCGCACGGCCTTGCAGAAACGCATGAAAACTTCCCAGGACGGCACGCCGCCGAACCCGATGCCATGCATGCCGCGCCCGAACGATCGTCTCCCCGACGACGACACGGCGAGTCAACCGGCCGACGGTCTCCCTGTACGCCTCGCTATTGCGATACCGAAGGAACACGAAATACCGCAACACCCTCTCCCGCTCGCGTTTCGACATGGGTACCTCGAACCGCCGCGTCCGACGTGTTGCAGTGCACCGGTCTCGTTCCGAGTCGGAATCCGAATGCGTAGGATCTGGGTTCGCGCGCGCACGGATCTGGAGAACGAGTTGGGCGAGGATACGCTCGACGTCGTTCTCGAGGCGCGTAAAGGCTTGCTCGGCGGTGCGTAGAGCGGCATCACACCCCTCGTCCAGCGCATCGGTGATAAAGTCATGGAAGACGGTGCGGGTTTGTTCAGGGATCCGTCGCGTCTCGGAGAGAACGTTGTTGAACAGATCGTAAATGTGCACCCGATGGTCGTCCAGCGTGCGCTTGTGAGGGTCACTGCGGTGTCCCAGGGGTTACAAAAAACAAAAACACGAAAACGAGCGTGAGACGTACGCGTCCGAGAGCCAAAAGCGCCAGAGGAATTGAGGGATAAAAGGTTCGACTTCCGAGGGGGTGTCGATCATGATTTTTTTGCACTGCCAGAGTGCTGTTTAGGTTTGTACAGCGGCAAATCGGCCAGTGACGCTCACCGGTACTTGATGTATGTACGTCCTACGACCGGTGAGCACAAACCTAGGCCGTCAGTCGAGGCAGTTGTGGAAAAATCGCGAGTAAGACTGCCCCAGGACTGGTCAGTTGCAGGTCCCAGTGGGGGCCAGTGGATGGGAACACCATGAGGCAGTGGGTGTACATATAAGTCAAGTGCCTCGTGCCAACGAACGTCGAAAAAGTGACATCGCCTTCAGCTTTAGGTTGTGGTCGTCTGCAGTGGAGTCCCGTTCTAAGCGATGCCAGATATGATGTCATTCCCACAACTTCTAATTCGAGTCCTTCGGAGCACGTCGGTGGTACAACAGCGTGTTTAAATATCATTCATGTGCTCTCTCAAGGTAAAGAGACATACGTATCTGCAGTGCAACGTCACGTCTGGAATGTCGAGGTTTAGGTGGTGCAGGCCATAGGTGATGTAGTACAGGGCAGGCGTATGCTCCAACAGCGCTATCAACTATAACTTATGGGACAAGGGATATGGTGACTATCTACACATGCCAGGCTTTAGAAGGAAGAAAAGGGAGTGTGTGCTGGAAATAGGGGAGGAGGAATAACAACTCCTGAAGATGTCCACGAAACGCAGGTGGCCAAGACAAGAAAAAGCAGACCGCCTCACACTTGATAACCCGGTGGAGGAGAAAACGCCCTCGTTGGCTGATTGCCCGAGTTACTCTGGAAACTATGTTGAGGAGCGCTGAAAGCGTATTCCGCAGTGGACGAACGCGCCGGTGGCTGTCCGCTGGGAGGGGTGACGGTTTCCGAGCTTGCGTTATCAAAGGGGTTCCGCAGTGGCTCCACAGGCGGGTGGGGTTCGGGGATAGCGTGCAATGGGTATGCCTGTGCATCCGCGGCGTTCGTCTGTAGTTCCCACACCGCGGTGTCTGTGCTTTCCTGGCGTGACCGGCCGGCGCCTGCAGCGCTCCCGGTACGAGAAGGCACAAGACCCGGATCAAACGAGGCGTTGGCTCGGCGAGGTTGTGGAGCGAAAACGCGGGGATCTGTTGCATAGCCCACTGCACGACCTTCTCTATCCCATTGCTGGTAGGGCGAGTCATAGGGAGTATCCGAGATTGTGAGGGGGGTAGTAAGGTTCACGTCCGACGTATTGGGGTTGAATATAGAATCGTCGGTTGATCCGGTCATACCACCATTTTGGTACAGGACATCTCCGTCCAACTTGACTTGACTATGGTGGGAGATTAAAGAACGACCTATTAAAAGAATGCAGTGACTAACCGAGCTTTTCGGCGGGCATAGATGACACCGGGCTTGACCCTGTTTACTTGTCTTTGAATGTACCACATCGCGCCCACCGTCACGATCAAGGTGATGCCACCGACGACGTAACTGAGAATTTTGTTCTGAGTTGTGGCAGAACCTGGATCCGGATCAGCATGACGTTCCGAGATGAAGAGGCAACCCACCAGTGGCGGAACTCTCCAACAATGTACCGATATAGACGGTGATGAACTGTTTAGGCATGGACAAGATTGCGGCAAGGATGAAGACGAATATGTTCATTCCACAAACGGCAAAGATGGCAGTGGTGACTTGACAGGGGTCAATATAAGAGTCTCCTGTTGGGCGACTAGGACTCACAGTGTGCCGGTACTGCACTGTATCGCACAATCAACGCGATTTTGAAGCCACCCTCTCGCACAACCTTGGCCAGACAGGCATATTGAATGCTCTTCTTTTCCTCTCTTTCGGCACGTGACTGGAAGAAATATCTGAATGCGCTATGGAGGGATAAGAGAGGGGGCAGGGGGGAAAAAGTGAGTACGCACTAAAAGTTTCCAATCTCACCAAGCAACGTCCCAGCGGCGGTGATACCAAAGCCAGCCCAAACACCCCAGACCAAACCACAGACGATGGCCAAGATTTCGTGACCAAAGAGCTATGAGACAAGTTGAGCGGGAGACAGCAATGGGGGTGATGTGGAGACGGACTGGGGGGAATGAGATGACGAAGAAGATGGCGATTGGTATGAGCCAACCAAAGGACACACTGTTGCGAGCATGAGACGGTCAGGCGACGCCAGTATAGGACGATTTGCGTACCCATGCATCCAATTGGCAGCAGGCTGTATGGCGTGCACGATTTGGTCATGATAGAAGATGAAGAGGGCGCCGATGGCGATGACGACGATGGCGACGGCGTAATAGACTGTAGAGGGTGAGCGGGCGGGAGCAAGGACGGCAAGGGATGGACGGACTGAGGTACTTCTTGGTCAACAACTTGTCCCTTTGAAACATGGAGCGGTAGTTGAGCATGGTCTTTTGTTTGAGGGCTTCCATCTCGCTGGGAGTTGGACTGGGCGTCCTGGTGGTTGCACGGGCATCGCTGGCGGCGGCGGCGGGACTTGAGTAACCTGGATAGGCGCTCATGATGAAAAGAGAGGGCGGGGGCGATGGGAAGGACCAGCTTCTGTGTCGTTGTGAAAGGCTGCGTTACAAGTTACAACACAAAACGTGAGACAGTGAGAATGCCAAGCCTCTACTGCAGTGCCTCGTCCCCATGCCGCAGCTGTCCCAGCACACCCTCAATCGCATCGTCCAAAACTTGGCCGACATCGGCGCCATCGCCTTTGACGACTACCTCGACGGCAAATGCACAGCACCACCGCAACCTGCACCGCCCTCGGACAGCGAGCCCGTCGCCGTCAATGCAGTCACGCAACTCCATCAGGCATGTCAACGCGCCTTTCGAAACACCGACGCCCTCAAATTCGAGTTTATTGAGCAGAGCGGTTCGAGACGTGAGCCCCCCGTGGTAGCGTTTACAACGTCCCCTAAGTCTAACCCCCGAATCCCGACCGCAGACAAGCAATGCATATTGACCATCACCAAACCCGACGGCGTACAGCGTTCGTACGCGACCCAGCCTGTCTTTGTGAAAAAGAGCGAGGCAAAATCAGAGGCGGCGAAAATCGCCATTGACATGGGTGCACTCGGTTTCCTCACGGGTGGGGTCGGCGAGGAACCCATTACGTCTGCGGAGACGTCCAGCACAGGCAATGCTGCTGCTTCCGACGCCATGTCAGTGCATTCCGAGGCTGCACCAGAAACGTTCATCGACGACATCGAGCAATGCTGTCTCGAGTGGCGTGCGGGCCGCGTTACCCCGCACTGGGTCCCGTTCTTTGATGCCAAGTCGGCGCATAGTTAGTTCCGATCCGCTGCTCGCCAGGTGGCCCACTGACATGAGATAGAACAGGGTTGTGCACTTCGCATCCAACTTTCGCCGCACGTCGTTCGTGTCTACCTTTCCGATCCCACATTTGACACCTACTTGGATGCAAAAGGGGCTTGTGCCAAGGTTGCGGCCTCCGAAGGTGTCCTCGATTTCATCAAGCACGGAAATGGTCAAACACGTCCCTCGTCTCCTAGTCCCTCATCTTTGTCTGCCTCCTCGCCAGCCCCTCCGGCGACACCTTGGACACTACAAAGTTTCTACGACTCCCTTCCACGACCGTTTCCCGAGTCTTTCGACAACAACGATGCCTCCGAGATCAATGCCCCTGGATGGCTGAACACCATGGTCCAAAATGCCAGAGGAGGAAAGCTCGTCTTATCGTTCTTCTTCGCGTCCGATGGCCCACCCGGTTGTCAGTATCCTGGCCCAGTTTTCCGCTTCCTCACTCAGATCTCTCACAGTGCACGGTTGTCTCATCAAGCTCGATCGTCCTGGGGAGTACAAAGCGTTCCTTGTCGACGCCAGGTTCCCCAAGCGATCCGACGCCAAGGCGGCGGTTTGCCTGCAAGCCATGTCTGGGGGCATCGGCAGCTACATCCGGTCCATCGCATCCGCCGTCGACACCAAAGTCACATCCTCGATGCGTTCCTTTTCGAGCAGCCTGGTGTACCCTGCCTTGACGTCGGAGCTCAGCAAGATCGACACCGACCTTCATCCACGGTTCGAGTACGACAAGGAGAGAGATGGTTGGCATCCTTCGTTCACTCGCCTTTTACATACATTTTCTGATTATCGATGCATAGCGTTTGGGGCTACCTTGGTCGTCAGACTGTCGACCTCGCCCACGCCAGAGCAGGTCCGACGATATACCGTCTCGAGCGACTACCGCAACAAAGCAGATGCTAAAGTGGCTGTCATCTGTCACGCCGCTGAACAGGGTGTGGTCGAATTCGTTCGTTTTCGGGGAGGAACCCTACCGGATGGCTATACGAGTCCTTACATTTTACGCGTCTACAACCCGGACACGTCCCGAAAACGAAAGGAACCTGGGTCTGCGGAAGACACAGAGCAGGGTGGGCCAGCAAAGAAGAAGAAGCCAAGGAATAAAAGGAGTAAACGGCGGGCAGCGGTCCCATCCCAGGACGAAAGCGGTCGCCTCACCCCTGTGGGGCAGCATCTGTCCGTCCACCCGAGCAGCGACCAGATTCACGGCATTTCCGTGCCCGGCGACATGGGTCTGTTACAGAGCGTTCCCGCGGAGGGCTCGTGCGACGCATCTCAGCCAGGTGTTGGGAGTGGGGGTGGATCCGGTGCAGCTCGTGCTGTGGTGTATGGCCACGGGGCATCGCATAATGCACAGATGTATGCGTCGTCGTATCGTGCTGTGCCGGACCCGCGACTCGTTGGGGATGGTGGGCTGGGCGGTCTTGGGTATGGTGTCTACGGGCTGGGCGGGTACGGTGGTGGATCGCATCCACCGCGCGCAGTCGATGTTCTGCTTCCTGAGAGCGGGTTCTCTCGTGCATGGCCGGGAACATCCTCACGCACGCTGCCTCGGCCTGCCGAGCATGGGGAATTGGAACCCGGGGAAGTGGTGTCTTCGGCGGAATCGGAGTTCTCTGAGAGTTCTAGCCGGAACGAGGAGGATGGGGAAGTGCCGGTGAAGGCGCGAGGTATGCGCAAGCGGATCGACAGCGTTTTTTGGTTGACTCATCGCCAACGACCCGCGTAGATACAGATACAAACGGGAGCAGGACGGGGAGGGAAAGCGTCGACGTGGACAGTATCGCACAGAGGAGCAACGACAAGGGCAAGGGCAAGGAAACGTCCTTTACGTCCACGTCCACGATGGATGCTCGCGACAGCCCCGGCGCGATGTCCACGACGGCCGGCACGTCCCACGTAAAGAAACTGATAGGTGCGACTTCTCGCCGCCAGCGGCTGTATGTCGACCCCCTCTGATGCATTTTTTTTTGGCCAGACTATTGCGCCACGCGCGGCTGTGGTATGCCCTCGTTTCACGAGACGCAGCGCCAGGGTCGGTTTCAGGTATGGATCGTGATCGGCCAGGAACGGTTTGATCTGCCGAGGACGTATGGGACTGTGGAGGAGGGGCGGCAGCGGGTAGCGAAGCAGGTGTTGGCACGGCTGTCCAAGGGGTCGTTGGGGGTGAACTGAACGGTCGAGGTGAACGTGCCCCGATGTCTTGTGTTTTGGATGCTTTGATGTCGGCGTTGGTTAAATAAAGTAATATGATGGAGTGCAAGTTCTTGGGAAGCGGGCTCTGGTGAGCTTGTCTTCATGGAGCCTTGCAAGAGATGCCATCAGGTTTGATGTTGACACATCCCGTTTGTGACTTGTTCGGGAGGACGAGCATAGTGCCCACATCAATGAGAAAGGTTAAGATCACAAAAGGGAGAAAAACAATAAATTATGCGATAAGATAGCGATCGATTATGATACAGAGAGGATATAGTAGACCGATTACGTTGTCACGATTACAGTCAAGCGGTACAGAGGCGTAGTTGTCCACACAATCGAACCAACGGTTTGATGTCCCTCGTACGACCGCGATCGCACTCCTCGTCGTTTTGAATCTCGTCGTCGTCGTCGTCGTCAGAGGGTGGACTAGCGGGGGAGTAGTATACGTCTGAATCTGAATCGCAGTCCGACTCGTCTTCCTCGTCCGCTGGACATGGAGAGGTGTGGTTTGGGGGACAGTGGGAGGGTAGGTACCAGCTGCGGTACCAGCGACCCAAGAAGACCTTGATGTCGGTGGAGAGACCGAGGTACTCGACGTTGCGGACGAGACCCTCCCAGTGGATGTCACCTCGGTCGAGTGCGTTTTCGATATGATCGGTGTTGTCAAAGTACATCCAGTGGAAGAGTGGCTGGATGGAGGATGGGTCTGGGACTGGGAGGAAGACGACTGGGTGGGAGGGTGGAGAGGGGAGTAGGCGGGGTAATCGGCTTCGGGGGACATGGACTGGGGCGGAGGGGTGAAGGCGAGACACGGAGAGGGTTTGGACAAGGTCGAAGAGGGATGCCCCGCTAAAGAGACCTCTGAGGAAGAGGGACTTTGCGGACAGGTACTCTCTGTGCAGCTGGGGGACGTCAGTGATGGTGGTGCGATGCGGGTTGGCCAGCACGTACTCGCAGAGTGATACGGGGAGCTGACGACTTGGCAGTCACGGGTGAGTGTTTTGATGCAGAGGAGGGGATGACTGGAGGTGGAGGTGAGCAGGGACGTGAGGGATGGGGAGAGCGGGCCTACCGATGGTGCAGTTCGCAGTCTCTGGTTTGTTCCAGTAGTGTGGTGCGAGGAGATGAAGCTGGGCCATGATGCACTCGAGTGAGATCCTGAGCGGGTCGCTACTTTATATGCCGATGACAAAAAAACTTTCTAGATCGAGGTCGGTTTCGGTGGCAGTAGGCTCGGATCGGCTGCCACCCATCGGCTCGGTGGCAGTAGTGCAAACAAGGCTGGCCGCCGCCGACCACTGCCACTCGGGATTACCCGGCGGGCATGACAAAGAGCTGATGACACGGACCCGCGCCACTCGACTTCAACTCGACGCATGAGCACTTCAGCGACGGTGCACGAGGCCCGGGCATGCCACACATCACCCCTGTTCTTTAACACCTCGCTCGCCAGGTGCATTCACAACACGATGGAACAGGACCGCCAGGTCAACCCACATTAATGTTGACATCGGCGTATGCCAAGGTGTAAGTTGTCAGTCCTTCATCGCATGGCACGCAAATTGACAAACGTGTCAGTGTCACATCCTTCCTATCCTAGTCTCATTTCAACTGACCGTGGCGATTGCAAAATTGATCACTGCCAGTGGCAACCCCACAAATGGATTCGGTGCGGTCGGCGGCTCGGTGCCAGTAGCGGTCGGTGCCAGTAGGCTCGGCAGCATTAGTACTCGGGGTCGTGAACAAGGCCGCATCCCCTGACTTTGTCTTGCCGCGGTGGATTTACCACAACAGCCTCCCGCGCAGGGTACTCTTGCGGCTTACAAGGTTCGGACTTGCAACGCAGGACTCTTCATCGGCACACCTGTTCTTGAACTTGGTGTCCAGCACAATGATTGAATCGCTCGGGGATTTGCTGGAATCATGCCACTCGGGAAACTATCAACCCGGGTTTACCCCCTTCGCAGCGTTTTGACAGGACAAGCGAATGCATCTTGACCGTCAACTAAACCCGACGGCGCACGCTGTACGTTCCGCACCCGACCCAGCACCATGATGACTATATCTTTGAGAAAAAGAACGAGGCAAAACCGGGCGCACTCGATTTCCTCACGGGTGACAGCGAGACGAGGCCCATCCGCGACCTGGCCTGCGACTCACGGTCCAGTGCAGACAATACCACTGCTTTGCCGACGCCATGCCAGTGCATCCTGGGTTAGCCTATTGCGCAACACGGTCGCTGCGGCACGCTCCCGTTTCACGAGACGCAGCCTGTCAGGGCCGATTTTAGGTAGGGATCGTGACTGGCAAAGAGCGATGATGTATGGGACCGCGGAGGAGCGCGTGGCAGCGCGTGGCGAAACAGGTGCCTATTGTCCGCAAACGTCCTCGAGCAGAGTCACGGTGCATGATCACGCCTCGGATCCTTTACTTAATATACAGTCAGTTTCCGGGGCGGGCAGCGGGCCCGATGAGCCGTCCTTGTGCACGAGCGTCGTCATGTGTTCTCTCCCCTCCTCACAACTGTCTCGTTCCCGCCGCGTTCGTCTACCGATACGATGAACATGAACTCCCCCCTCAAAGCGACCTACAACGACCAAGGCTACGTCCTCGTCCCCGATCTCATCCCACCTAACCTCTTCCCCGCCCTCCGCGCCGCCTGCGACCGTGTCATCGCCAAGACCCGCACAGGCGCTTGGCCCCACCGCCGGACGGTCGGAAAACAGTTTCCCCCGTTCGACGACGCTCACCCCGACTCGTGGGGGGTACAACACGTGATGCATCCCGCACTGGGGGAGCCCGTGTTCGCGCGGTGGTACACCTCCGAGGGCGTCAGGGGTATCGCGAAGGCCTTGTTGGGGTGTGAGACGGAATCGCTCCAGATGGGTACGTTCTTCGAGGGGTGGATTATTTTTGCAAGAGTGCATGGTTGCTAACGGGCGGTTGTTGTCTTTGATATCCCCCCCATCCCCCCGATCTCGCGGTGTTGGTGTTGCAGAATTGTTCAATTTGTTGATCAACCCGCTGAATCACGATTTTGCGCTTCGATGGCATCGAGACGACGTGCGAGAGAACGCGACCCCGGAGGAAGAACTCAGGGCACTCGCGTCGTGGTCGCATGGGGTACGTACCCCAGGCTGTTTCTCGACCATTGTTTATCCACGTCTCATGCTCGCTCATGACGCAGGTGCAATGGAACACGTGAGTCCACACGTCCCCCTCCCTCACATACGACATGCCCATTTCATTTTCTTTCTTATTTACCGGTCCAGAGCGCTGTACGAAGACACATGTCTCTACATCGTCCCGAAATCACACAGCGTACCCAGAACGGACGCACAGCGCGCGCTCTCGACGACGCTCGAGCCGCCCAAGAACCCGCTCGCCATGCCTGGCGCGATCCGACTCACGCTCCAACGCAAGTCCCCCCTTTTCTTGCCTCTCTTTCTGTCTTCGCCATCATGCATATTGACATGATTGGGTTTACACACACGCACAGCTGGCGAAACCGTGTTCTACAACTCCAACATTCTCCATTGTGCGACGTACGATGCGAAGCAGCGTAGGGCGACGCTGCACGCGACCATGGGGGATACCCGGGGCGGGTCGACGCGTGCGCGGAACGTGCTCCAGCATGGGTTGCTGTGGATGAAGGAGGCGTGGTTCCGCGACACGCTCGACGAGCCAGGTCAGAGGATGCTCGACGCCTTGATCGAGATGCAGAACAGTGTCCAAGGCGACGTGGGATACTCTCTCAGCGGTTAAGTAACGAAACGAAGCGAGGGTGAACTTTGGACGTTATGTATTAGATACTCATCTTTTTCAACTACAATGCGTTGGCAAAGCTTTGTTCGAAACTCAAATGGGAGGGTTTTTTTTTTCGCATTGCGCCGGTAGATTAGGTATAGCAAAGCAACATCGCCTCGAACCTCGTCGTAGCCTCGACCATGAGGGCTACAGGTCCAAGTCTGCGTGTACCCCCCCTCCACACAACCCAAACGGTGTCACCGACTCACAGGGGGAAACACGAAACCCTTGTTTCCAATCGGACTCCACCCTTCCGTCCGCTCATCCGCACGAATCAGACTCGCAATACTCGCAGTATGCCGATGCATCCGCCCCGACCCTCCTCCCGACTTTTTCGTCGCCTGGACCGCATGCGGCTGCTGCTGCCTGACAGGCTCCTCACCCTGACCCCGCTGCACGCCACCCGGATGATTAGGATTCGGCGAGCGATACAAGATGGGGTGGTCCTGCTCGCATTCGTCCGACAGATCCGCCGACTCGGCCGTGTCGCTCGCAAACTCG
>JBBPNY010000473.1:0-17485 GCA_038091165.1 Rubroboletus pulcherrimus
GGGCTCCGTGTGGGGGTGCTTGGTGGGGCTGGGGAAGGGGCAGGGGTGGGCATCGTGGCGGGTAGAAATCATCGTGCGTGTGGTTTCTGGTTGTGACGCCTCTAGATTGGGCAACTGATTTGATTCTGGCCGTTTTCCTTAGGATTTTCTCCGGTTGTGTGTGGAACGCGTCCATTCCAAGGTTCAAGGGGCGACCTTTTTTTCTTCTTCGAGATGCCAACTCCCCAGCGTCAGTACACGGGAGGTTTGCCTCTCAGTGCTGCCCTTGGTGCTATGTTATGGTCCCAGGCACGCTTGGGTCGGTCACCCGCTCGCTCGCGATACACGGTCGTTGGAGGACCTCCAAGTGGTGTCTTTCTTTCTTGCAAGGCTACAATTCAAAACTCGGACGAAAGACGAGTCGACGATGGGGTTGTTCTCCTTCATGACAAACCCAATATTGTACACCCAACGATCGCAGTTCGATCGCGCTGCTCTTAGCAAAAACAAAAAACGATTCGTACACGATGTTAGGGTATCCTTGTTGGGTTATAGTAGATCTATCAGTTGACACACCATTACTTCACCGGCCTCATCAAGGGCGAAAAAATCCAGAGAGAGAGCGTTGAGACCCGCCAAATACTTTCTTTTTTCTTCACCAAACCATATATATTAATTCAAGAACAATCCCAAAGCGCGATTAAAGCAAATACTACGTTGTGCACCGACCCAAAAGAAAAATCTGATGGAAGGAAACAGGATTTCGGGAGCGAAAAAATTAGACAGGGACGACGGTCGATTAGAAGATAGAAGCGCCGACGAGGGCGGCGACGAGGGCGACGAAACCGGTGGCGATGACAGGCTTGCCAGCACCGTTTGTCGACCCGGCTGCGGCCGAGCTTGTCGCGGACACGGACGAAGACGCGGACGAGGTTGACTTGGACGCCGAAACCACCGTGGTTGTCGTGATTTTGCCTGACGCTGTCGCCGGAGCAGCACTCGCAGAGGTCGGTCCACCAATCGGTGCCGTGGATTGGCCGTCGATCTCTGCCTGGACGGAAGAGTTGAACGTTCCGGACATACCGGTCAAACTGTTTTCGAGAAGAAAAGAAACGTCAGACGACGTCAGCGACAAGTCGCGGGTATGATAACATACGTGAACTTGGCGGAGAACGCCTCTTCAGGATATTGAGGTGAAGAAGGGTTCATGAACGACTGAGAGGTGGCGCGAATGAAGCTAACAAACGTTGTTGGCTGAGAATCACAGCGAGTAAAGGAAAAAAGATAGACGTGGAAGCCTCACTATTCGTTGCTGTCAGGTCCCATGGTGGGATCTGGCGTGAAGTCGAAAGACGAGACGGCCGATACGTCGACGGAAGCAATCGTCTGGAGGGGTGTCTGGAGACGGCTTGAGATGTCGGTGATGGAACGTCATGTCATGGCTCGTACCTGTTGGATCGCATTCCCAACATAGACGGCAAAGGTCGCATTGCCGAATTGTGCGAGGGATGGCTTGTTTCCGTCATCTTGCCAGTAAACGGTCGCTGGCTGGCCACCAGTAAGAACGGAAGTGGCGACTGGATTGGTGATCTATCCCAACAAGTCAATGGTCGGTACCGAGGTTCGAATTCGGTTTGGGGGTAACGTACGAACACGTTTGCCAGCACCGAGGCAGCAAGAGCGAGGGAAACGATGGTAGAGCTGAACATTGTTGGGGAAAAACGAGAGTGATGGAAAACGAGAGTGATGGAAAACAAGTGTAGGGGTATATGTAGTGGGAAAAGGCTACCGCACGCAGGGACACGTAGTTGACAGTGTGAGACAAGCAACGAAAATAGTGGAGGACGGAGTTCCAACTGGATTTTATCCTGCCGACACACAGGGTCAACCGACCAGAGGGATCAGTCGATGGGTCTCACTCAGGTCCAGGAACCACTTACGGGATACAGTCGGACGGCAGAGGTTCTCCTGACAGTTTTGATCGACTGGGGACGTGCAATTCACATTCAAGTTGGTCGTGCACCGTGTGGATTCAATTGAGACACGAGAAATAGATTTACGTTTCGGCTCGTAGTCGCCGCTGTGTAAGGACAAGTCAAGATCCATTTACAAACGGCGGCAATAACATGATACACCTACTCGTGGGCACTCAACCCGGAACGTCAAACACAGTGCGCACCACATGGTCAGCTTTGCGGCCCGTATGCTTGATGAGCCCGACGTAATCGAGTTCATGCAGCGAGCGAATAAAGCGCGCCTGAACCTCTAACCTCCATTTTCCAAGCTGTTCCTCGCTCTCTTCGGAGTAGCTCTCATCCTCCTCTGCGTGCCGTTGTTGCTCTTTTCGCCGAGTGGGAGTCCGTGTCCGCACATCACGGACTGACTCATCTCTTCTCATGTGACGCTTTTGCGCTTCCAAGACGACCGTGAACGACTCAAACCAGTCGAACACATTGATCATCTTCCCACTCTCCAGGTAACGCTGGAATAAAATGCTTGTATCGAGCATATTCCAGAGGGTCTCTTCATCATCAACATCGACGTCGTTGTTCGTCATGGCAGTCGCACCGTAGTCTTGCGGATGCAACAAACCGGCGAATATCGAAGCACGCAAGGATGGGTTGAATAGCTATTGGGATTGAAGCGGATCAGGTAAGACGGGAAGCAGACTGTTGTCGACCATACCTCGGAGGGGAAGGGGCTTGAACCGGTATACCATATGTCCCACAGGGGTAGCTCTCCGAGGGAGACAAATCGATGTCTGAAACAGGCACGTGCGTCACTTTTGATTGCGGGGTGAGGTGAGATTATGAGGTGGGATCACGCACTGGAAATATTCAAGCAACCAATCCCCAACCGTTTCCGCCACATCTCTTACTTCCCGTGCTTCATGGTTGTGCCTACCATGAACCGAGCGAGCCGTATTGATCCGCGATACAATTTCCCTTTCCGCGTCTCGTACCTGAGCTGGAACACTGGCAAAGAATTCATGTAGATCCGACAAGAGCTCGTCCAGCTGATTTGCTTGTAATTTTCTGAAAAAGAAGTTATCAGTCTGGCTGTTATATGATGCCGGTCACTAACTTGACTAGGGCACACAGATATCTATAAGAGGTCCCAAGACGACCTCTCAAAGCTGTACACATTAGCTCAGCAAGGGCTTTTTCGCTCTTGTAACCAAGCGAAACCATGAAACGCTGTACAACTAGGAAAAGTCGAAAGGACACGCGTAGCAATTTCGATTTTTTCCGAAAGGCTACCCGGGTAGTCCGGACGAGCATGATGAGCTCGTCAACACCCCCGGCCAGCCAACCAGTAGAGTCAGCTGGAACCAGGGATGAACTCTGAATTCGAGCAAGAATGCAGTTGAGAAAGGGGACTGAATCGGGATCAGCCAAATTCCTGGACGCAAGGTTTTCCTCGATTAGGAAAACGGAGAGGGGTTCTTCAAAATGTTTCATATGAGCTAGCTGGCACTATAGTTGAGAAACAAGGCTATGAGCGGTTAACTAGGATCGTCACCTGTAGGATGGATACCAGGCCATCAAGAGACGGTGAATGTCTCCCAAAGAAGTCAACGAGAAATTCGATCGCTGCTGGTCCAAGGATGAGGTCGGGATCGAACTCGATGTCAAAAAATGTCTGACTGAAAGCTTAAACTGGGTGCTGAATCCATTGTTAGATAATGATTTACCTTTAACAATATTTCATGCAGGACATCCTGACTTGTTGGGAACGAGCAACTCCGAACTTGCAGGCGGGACAAAGTCGATCGAGGATAAGTAGCATGAATATATGATGGTGTTGGGGGAGAGGTCATTGAAAGAATGAAAACGAAGGGGAGTCGAGGAATTGCGAAGCTGTAAGACAACGTCAGGGGGATTGTTGACCAAGTCAACGCAAGCATCGAGTACCTGGAAATTTCAAAGAGGTCCTGGACGACGAGGGGGTCGAATTGCTCGAAATCGTGTAAGACGACAACCAGACGGGTTGTGTTACCATCTGACCCTAATGATGCTTGATTAGTGCTGACTCACCAAATCCTCAGTGCGTTGTTACCTCTCGATTCACGGAGTGCCTCGAACCATATTTGAAGCAGGCTAATGTCGGCTGTGGACAAGGAACTTGCAGGCTTCCGCTTGACCAAGCCTAGAAGGATATTAGACGTGCGTCTAGCTCAGAGAAGCCACGCGCACATGCCTAGCTCCTCAGTTTTATTGATGAAGCCGGTAATGAGCGTCTTCATTGCGGACACGAGGTTCAGACAATCTTGCGGGAAGAGGTGGGTGACAACATGAATACCGATGTTGTCATCAAAGAGGCCATCCTGCCCCTCGGCTTCGAGACGGGCTGAGATTTCGTCAAAGATTGACGAAGAAGTCCCAAAGACTAGACCCTATTTAGCCGCGATAGTCATGTCTTCCTGGTATGCTTACCCGTCACCGATACCACTGGCAATTCTGCGTACGGCAGACCTGGTAGCGTGTCTGTGTAGGCCATGTTGACCAACTCTGCTACCCTGCCTACGATTGGCGCATGCAGAGCGTAGATCAATTCCTGCCTCGGTTCAGTATATACCATATATGCTACTCGAGGCATACCTGGACCCGTTGTAGGCACTTTGACCATGCCATTTTGTATGTAGCAAGACGTAGTTCGTAGCCATTTGGAAGATCTCTGTCTGGGAACAATGCATAGGACTCGACATCATCTGTGTCTAATCTAGGCGTGGGTGAAGTGCCGCACATGAGGTGGCATGACCTTACCTGGCTCCCGATGTGGAATGTAAATACTCGTCTGTTCTGTCGTTAGATGCTGGCTGCCATCATGCACTGGAACGAACCTGATGAATGTCGTCCAAGCCAGTTTCGGGCGCCATTCGAATATTGGAATGGTAACAGTCGATGAGAAGGAGGGGCCCGACCGTGTGTAACGGGGACTTTGACAAGGGCCTACCCTAAATGTCCAATCGAACGCGTCGCGACGCGTCCGCGTCTTTCCACTTTAACGACGTCCACAATGTCCTCCCCGCCCAGAGTTGATTTCCCAACGTCCGACATCGACGATGTTGACATGGACGCGCCTCCACAGGCCAGCCCGCAGCGGCTCTTCTTCCCAGCGAGTGACCCTGCCACCCCGCTGGCCAAGCGCGTCGCCAGTTTCACCCCGCTCGCGACACCCAGAAATCGCAGAGGGGATATACACTCCTCCCTTACATCCACCACGCCCCGCCGTGCCGCGCGAAGAGCGTACCACGACGATTTGCTGAGCGACAACCTCAATTCGGACGGAACACATCTATCCATCCCACCCTCATCTGCGCCCAATCTCTCCGCACCTGCAGCCCCAACAGATGAACCCGACGAAATCCGTGCGATATGGGGCACCACCGTGAACCTCGCAGAGACGATGAAGCTTTTCCGCGAGTTCCTTCGTGGGTTCAAACCAAAGTACCGTGCACTGCATGATCAAGGGCAAAATCTACGCACGGCTCCATTCGATTCCCCAGAAGAGGCCGAGGTCGTGCTGTACGAGACGCAGCTGCGCACCATACGTCAAACGGGACAGACCAACTTGAATTTGGACATGGTCAACTTGCTCGCTTACCCTCCTTGCAAGAAGCTGTTTGGACAGCTCCAGAAGTACCCCCAGGAAGTGATACCCGCGATGGACCAAATACTCAAGGATCTCGTGTTGGAGGTTGCCGATGCAGACCAGCAGGTTGGCGCAGAAGGCATGCAGGGAGAGCAAGGTGACGAAGAAATCGCCGATATCATGGGCAAAGTATATAAAGTGCGACCCTTTGGACTCAAGTCAGTCAACATGCGCGAACTCAATCCAAGTGGTAAATCGGTTTCTTGGTTTTATTTGTGTAATGATCCTTGAGCAGTTTTGCAGATACCGACAAGCTCATCTGCATCAAGGGTCTCGTCATCCGTGCCACTCCCGTCATCCCAGACATGAAAGTGGCGTTTTTCCGGTGCCTTACTTGCTCTCATACCGTCCAAGTCGAAATTGACCGTGGCAAGATTGAAGAACCTGGTCGTTGTCCTCGCGACGTCTGTGCATCCGTTGGCACAATGTCACTCATACATAACCGTTGCGAATTTGCGGACAGACAAGTCATCAGGCTACAAGAGACCCCAGATGCAGTGCCTGATGGTCAGACGCCCCACACTGTTTCGTTGAGCGTTTATGATGAACTGGTCGATCTGGCAAAACCTGGTGACCGTCTTTCTGTTACTGGAATTTTCAGGAGTGTACCAGTCAGGGTGAACCCCCGCCAGCGAACGATGAAAAGTCTCTTCAAGACGTACCTCGATGTCGTGCATATTCAGCTTGAAGATGCCATTGGAGGCGCGCAGACACGAAAGATACGCAAGGCCGAACTCGAGGCAAAACTCATTGACCTTAGCAGAAAACATGATTTGTATGAGCTTCTGGCGAGATCGCTTGCTCCGTCTATCTGGGAGATGGAAGATGTCAAAAAAGGGATACTGCTTCAGTTATTTGGTGGAACGAACAAGAACATTGCGAGAGGCGGCGGGGGTGGAGGGCCAAGATATCGTGGAGACATCAACGTCTTGCTTGTTGGTGATCCCGGTACCAGTAAGTCTCAGATCCTGCAGGTGATCTTCCATTCTTGTACTTTCCATCCAAGGAGTTGAAACCTCTCATAGTATGTGCACAAAATTGCTCCTCGAGGAGTGTATGCGTCTGGCAAAGGTTCATCAGCTGTCGGTCTCACTGCGTATGTTACCCGAGATCCGGACTCGAAACAACTGGTTCTAGAGAGGCATGTCTGCACTGATGCATCCCGTTTCTTCGTGGCTAACGACGTACTCAGTGGTGCCCTTGTTTTGAGTGATGGAGGTGTCTGCTGCATTGACGAATTTGATAAAATGTCGGACGCGACTCGCAGTGTCCTCCATGAAGTTATGGTCAGTCTGCGAATCTGAACTCGGTGACCTCGACTGATGGCGCAACCAGGAGCAACAAACTGTTTCCATAGCAAAAGCTGGCATCATCACCACCTTGAATGCTCGAACCTCGATTCTCGCTGCAGCCAATCCAGTTGAGTCGAAATACAATGTCAACTTGCCCATTACCCGAAACATAGACCTTCCTCCAACTCTTATATCACGATTTGATCTCCTCTACCTCGTCCTGGATCGCGTTGACGAGACACTGGATCGGAAGCTGGCTCAGCACCTCGTCGGGCTATACCTTGAAGATGCTCCGGACACTGGTGGCCATGATATCTTGGTTGGTTCCATCTCGAGTTTCTGGTGTATCCACGAATTTACAGTGTGACATAGCCCCTAGAAGAGCTCTCGGCATACATCGAGTACGCTCGAACGCATATCCATCCCGTCCTCAGCTCCGAAGCGAGCGACGAACTCGTCGCGTCCTATGTCTCTCTTCGCGCCATTGGATCCAATGAGCCTCGTGCGGCTGAGAAGCGTATCACCGCGACCACTCGTCAGCTGGAAAGCATGATCCGTCTCTCCGAAGCACACGCTCGCATGCGTTTCGCTGCGCACGTTGAGCTGCAAGACGTCCAAGAAGCCTGTCGGCTGATGCGCGAGGCGATTCGCACGAGTGCGATGGACCCACGGACGGGCAAGATTGATATGGGCCTGCTCAACACGGGGACTGGGGTTGGACAGAGAAGGCTGCGCGACGATATGCGGAGGGAACTCTTGGCTATGCTGGACGGTGCTGGTGGAGCGAAGGGTCGGGGTATTCGGTGGGGAGATGCGATGAGGCAGTTGGGCGAGCAGAGTAGTATTCGCGTGGATGTGGTCGAGTTTGCAGAGGTCGTCAAGGCGCTTGAGAATGAGGGGACCGTTGCAGTGGTTGGAGAGCGCGATAGACGGATGATTCGAAAGGTCGAGGGAGGTTGAAGAATTTGAAGGGATGTTGTACTGTTTTGTGTGTGTATCGCTTACGTCCAAACGTTTTTGGTTTTTTGCGCGTCCCGCAGCTTGTTGGATGATGAATAGGGTTGGTCCCGCGACGATGCGCAGGCTCTCGGTGCTTCGTGCTCGCGTTGGACGAGCGCCCAATCGTGGCTATATCGGGCCAGTCACAAATGCTCGCCCCACATTCAATCAGATCGATAACCTCCCATCTCGGACCTGCCAGTCCAGACAAGGTCGAACACGACACCTCACCACCACCTCGACGACAAGACACGCCTCACCACTCTCGGACGCCTATCACGACTTGAAGTTCACCACGGGCACTACCCCGATGGCATCCCTGACGCCCCCGCAGGCCCCGCCGAGCTGGCAACACACCGTCGAAGACGTCGAGCGGCTGACGACCGAGGCGCTCGCCAAGGATAAGCAAGTCAGCGATGAGATCGTCCGGCTGCCCGAAGACAAGCTCGACTTCGATAACGTGAGTGCACTTTTTCTTCCCCCCATCCCCATTTCCCATTCACCAATCACTCGCTGATCATCTGTTCTTTCAGGTATTTGTGAGCTCGACTCTTTTTTTCCATGTTGCGCACGAGTATCGGGCGCCGCTCATGTTCTCCCCTGTTTATCCTCATGCCATGACAGCTCGCGCTCGCCAACGCAGAGGCCGAGTTCGACATCACCCTCGAGCCGCTCGGGTTCTACCAAAACGTCTCGACGAACAAGGCCCTCCGCGATGCCTCCACCAAATCCGAAGAACGAACGCGCAAGTATGCGAATCAAGAATCGATGCGCGAGGATCTGTACAAGGCCAAGGTGACCGCCGCGGCCAGCCTGCGCAAGACGGGCGCCTGGGAGACGTTGAGCGCCGAACAAAAGCGGCTCGTCGACAAGATGCTGCTCGATGGGAAGCGCGCTGGGTTGGGGCTCGAGCGCAAGGAGGACAGGGAGAAGCTGAAGAGTCTTCGGGATGAGCTTTCGGATGCGTGCTTAAAGTTTACGGTGGGTTTGTCTCGATGGGCTTTCGTTGACGTATGGGGCGTCGGTGCTGATATCGTGCGTTGGATGTCGTAGCAAAACTTTAACGAGGAGAACGTGAGTCGGGTTTTTTATGCTTACGCTTTGCTTCGTCCATGTCGATTGATCTGAAACATTCCGTACAGGGTCGCATCACATTTACACGCGAAGAACTTGATGGTGTCCCAGAGGACGTGATCTCAGGGTATACCCGGCGTACGGAAGGTGGCAAGGAGTTGTACGAAATCACGTTCAAGACGCCCGATATCTTTCCTGTCGTGAGTTTCGTCTCTGGCTAATCAACGCGTTGCGGTCGAATTCTGATAGTTATGATCGCGCAAGTTCAAATACGCCAACGACCCGAAAACGCGCCAAGCAGCTCAAGAAGCCTTTGAGGATAGACTGGCGAACAACGTCGAGTACCTGAATACTGCCCTCCGCCTACGCAGGCGGATTACTGAGATCTTGCAGTACGATTCTTGGGCGGATTACATTACGGAGGTGAAGATGGTCAAGAGTGCGGCCAATGCGAAGCAGGTCTGTCACACCGGTTTTCGTGATCTCCGTGTAAATATCGCTCATCCGTTGCATAGTTTTTGGACGAGCTCAAGAGACATCTTGATCCTCTGGGCACTCAAGAACGCGCCACGCTTCTCGCGCTTAAAAAGGAGGAGCATATCAAGCGCGGTTTGCCAGTCGATGACAACTTTTACATTTGGGACTACAGGCACGCTACTTGGGTCTGTTCCTCCGTCGCTGTCTGATCGTACCCCGGTAGATATTACGATCGCCTCTATGTGGAGCGTAACCTGAGTCTCGACGATTCCCTTGTCAAGGAGTATTTCCCAGTATCTGTCGTCGTTCCTGCTATTCTCGATATATACCAGAACCTGCTCGGGGTCAGATTTGTAGAAGTCAAAGGCGATGCGCGGGATGTATGGCACCCCGGTGAGTTTTGCTGCGATGGGCTGAGCCCGCCTCGAATGAGTGAGGTGACTGATGTCCATGCAGACGTCCAACAGTTTACGGTTTGGGAAAAGGACGCAAAGGATGGATCGGGTTTCGTTGGGCACTGCTACCTCGACCTTTTCCCCCGCGGTACGGAGTCATGAACGCTCCATCGTGTCGTTCAACCACGCTCACGTTTTCGAAACTTTTTTTTTCAGATGCCAAATACTCGCATGCTGCCGTGTGGGGTCTTCTCCCAGGTTACGAGCTCTCCAACGAGAAACGACACTACCCGTTGACGGCCATGGTTGCGAACCTCGCGAAACCGACGCCGGAGCGACCGGCGCTCATGCGGCACGACGACGTCACGACGTTCTTCCACGAGATGGGACACGTGTTCCATGGTTTGCTCAGTCGAACGAGATATGCGCGGTTCCATGGGACGGCCGTTGCGCGTGATTTCGTAGAGGCGCCGTCGCAGATGCTCGAGAACTGGTCAGTTGTGATCGTCTTTTTGTCTTTGGGACGTCGTGATTGAGTGGGGATTCGTGTCGTTGTCCTCAGGTGCTGGGAGCCCGAAGTGCTGAAGAAGATGTCGAGCCATTATAAGACCCAAGAGCCGCTGTCGGACGACCTGATTGCCAAAATCATCAAGAGGTCAGTCAGGATTGGTATTCCTGTCTCGCGTGTGTATAACGTTTTTTTTTGGAATATTTTTCCACTTGCAGTCGCTACGTCAACGTGGGGCTGTTTTACCTCCGCCAGCTGTTCTTCGCCAACTTTGATTTGTTGGTGCACAACAACAGTCTGGACGTGAACACGGACTATACCAAGCTCTGGAATGAGCTGAGGGAGCAGATTTCGCTCGTGCAAGGGGGTGAGTATAAACCTGGACAGGGCACCTTTGGGCATATTGTCGGTGGATACGATGCAGGGTACTATGGGTAAGCTGTTTCGACGCGAATCTATTTTATTTTATTTTGACGTCGCGTGTCGTAGGTATACCTACTCGCTCGTGTTCGCTTCAGACATGTACGCGACGGTGTTCAAAAAGGCGCCGCTGGATCCTGAGCTGGGGAAACTGTACCGAGACAAGATTCTCTTCGTGGGTGGGAGTCGGGACGATATGGACTCGCTCAAGGTACGCAGCTGTTGGAAATGAAAACGAATGTCTAGCTGATGTTCCATGTAGGACTTTTTGGGGCGCGAACCGAATCCAAAGGCGTTTATCGATGAGATTGAACAGGATGCTGGTGCGCGGGCGTCGAATTTGTGAGCGGGTAGTGTGTAGGGTAGAGTGCAGTAACATGAGCCGACGAGCTCAAACCGGAATTAAAGGTGTTATCGTTCTTGCTGCTTTTGTAGTACATACTGCAACGCTGGTATCAAGCGGGAGAGCGAGTCGTATGCATCCCGGATGTCAGTCGTATGAAGGTTGTCATCGTCCGTGAACATGGCGAGACAAGTGTAAAGACACGACATCTTGATTACGGACGCCTCTGTCTCTCCGAGTCGACTCGATCGACCCATGCTTGTCCGCACGCTACTCTCCCTCGGTCGGTCGAAAGGACGACTGTAGTCCAAAAATGCTTGGCGAAACCAAAAAAAATCGATTGGACATGTGTTATTCGTGTGGTAAGAGGATGGGATGACTGGAATACAAGTGAGTAGATACGTTTTCGTGCTTGGCTGGCTCGTGGGGCGAGTCTGGGCTCTGACGCTGTGCGCGCTCTGAGGCAAGAGGAGGGGGATGCTTTGTCCGCGTTCGGGTCACGGACGGGGACTTGGTAACGACCTTGTGAGGGCGACGAAGCGAGGACAGCTGCCTATCGACCGGTGAGCGTGCGTTAGTTTTCGGAAGGGCAGACCACGCGGATTCGAGACGGTTCGATTGATGGCGCAAGCTGAGGAGCGCTCTTCGGACGGCTTGGACGAGGTTGGGCAGTGGCATTTTGTAAATGGCGAGGTCGGGTATCGCGAGATATGTCCAATCTGGGTATAGGTGTTAGACAGTCGGGGCGGTCAGGAGAGGCAGTGAACCTTGCAAGACGAGTCGCTCGTTCTCTTGTAGAGGGCGGGAGACCAAGTTTAGGGAAGGATACGAGGTCGCTGGACGCTGTGTAGGGATGGATGTGAGCACGGGGACAAGGCGAAACGAGACGAAGAGGACTCGCTGGCTGGTTGCTCTCGGGCGCGTCTACGGCGTCCGCGTTGCGACCGACGACAAGGCCGATTGCTGCGGTCATCTTGGAGCGAAGCCTCCTACGGATCACGCACGACTTGCTCGTCGCCTTTTTGGACGTGTGGAAGAGCAGACCGATGTTGTGCCTGCCACGCTCTGCGAGTGCGACGAGGCGGGCATCCGCGAGCTGTCTCGCGGCGACGAACTTGAGGTGTCGTTTGATCGCGTCCAGGTTGGCCCGTCGTCTGTGACCCTCTTTTTGGTGGGGGGTGGTCCATGTTGCCCGCTTTCCGATGGACTCCGTCTGCCATTGCTGGGTGTGGTGGGTGTCGAGTTTGGAGCGGCGTGCGCGGACGAGGTCGGTGGCGAGGAGGGGGTTGACGGGGACAAAGTCGATGGGTTCCTGGAGGATGGGGTTGGGAAAGGCGCGGATGGTGAATTGAGGGCAGACAAAGGAGGGCAAGTTGCGGAGGGCGAGTTTGGCGGCGGGGTGAGAGGGGTCTATGAAGTGGGCGCGGTCGAGAAAGTACGGATTGGCATGGCCCGGTGCGGTGAAGCGAATCTGGGGAGGGGAGGGTGAGGGGAGGAAGACAAGGAGGAGAGGGACGGACGTTGATAGCAGCTGAAGGAGACAATCTCGACAATCTGAGCATTACCGCAAGTGGCAAGAGGAAGACGCGTGATGGACGGACGCGTTTGTTGATTTCCCCTCTCATGCCTCCATCCGCCCCTCCGCCCCGTCGCTCTCACCGCGACAGAAAACAAGTCAAGCACTTCGCTTCCAGTACGTCCCCTCCCCTCCCCTCCCGTTCCCGCTCCCCTCTCCTCATCCACAACAGCCAGCCAGTCCCCGAACAAGCGCAAGAGACCCCCACAACCCGACGAGGACAACCCGCTCTCCGAACTCTCCGAACTCTCCGACAGAGACAACCCCTCCGACGATCACGACGACGCGGACCCGCAGCACGACGACGAGCAAGAGTTCACCGCATCCAAATCCAAGAAACGCGCCGCCCCCTCGCGTAAACCAAGGGGTCCCCCTCCCGCAAAGAAACCGCGCACCGCCGTCCCCTCCAAGCCAAAGCCAAGGCGCACCAAAGCAAAACCTGCAAATGGCCATTTCGATGCCACCAAGGTCGCTACAGATACCAAGATTAACGCAGATAACCCCCTCTTCAGTACGTCCTCTCCACACCCACCCCGGTCCGTGCCATCTCAACTTGCTTCACAGACACCATACTCAACCCCTCCGCCGCGCTTCAATCCACCGCGGAGGACTTCCTCCACTCGCTCTCACAAACTGCCGGCGCAGCCCAGGCAGAGCTGATCAACTGCATCTTGCGTGCATGTGGCTGCAATGACTCGCTCGATGCAGACCAAGTCATCGACTATGACGGCGTCGTCGATTCCCTCGACAACTTCACAGAGGGGCTCAAACAGGTAACTTGGCCCACCACACTCCCCCGACCTCGCTCATCTCCCACCAGGAAAACTCTCCAATATATCCCCTCACTTCTAAACTCCCCGCATTCAAACGCTTTCGCGCCTCCCTCTCGGAGCTCATCGAACGTCTCGTTTTAGCAGCAGCCGAACTCGGATCACTCTACACCACCGATCTTATCACAACCCTACAAACATGGGTCATCGCCATGTCTTCCTCCCAGATACGCTCATTTCGCCATACTGCCACCGTCGTGGCACTCGAAGTAGAGACCGCCCTTTGCCAGGTGGCAGCAGCCGTCGAGAAGGAAGCCGAAATCCTCGGCCGACAACGTGAAGGTGAGCGGAAACGTAAGGCCGTCCACAAATCCACCGCGGTGCGCGAAAAGGACCTGGACGGCAAGGCCGCACAAGTCCGAAAACGACGTACTATCCTCGCCGAATACCTCAAGGAAATAGTAGACGGGTGTGGACCATTCTCCCTTCTCCTATCATCCCCATTCAATCCGTTTTCCAGTGTTTTCGTCCACAGGTATCGTGACTTGGACCACAACATCCGCGCTGAATGCGTCAAAGCGATGGGTTCATGGTTCACCCACTATCCCGCACATTTCCTCGACGGATCCTATCTCCGCTACGTTGGCTGGGTTCTCTCCGATTCTAGCACACCCGTCCGCCTCGAAGCGGTACGAGCTCTCGCAGTCGTTTACGCTCAATCCGAGTACGTGGGCTCACTCACTCACTTTACCCAACGCTTTAAACCCCGGTTACTCGAGATGGCTGCTGGCGATACCGAATTGAGCGTACGCACCGCCGTGATAGGCGTTCTTAGCGCCATCGACGTCAACGCGCTCCTCGAAGACGAGGAACGCGAACGCATGTGCCTTCTCCTCTTTGACGCGGAAACGCGTGTCAGAAAAGCCGTGGCCGGCTTCGTGGCCGTGGTTTGGCAAGAAGTGGCAGAGGAGCGTGTCTCAGCTGTCGTGGAACGTAACAAAGGGGAGAAGGTCAGTTCGAGGGCCGGTGTAAAGGCTTTGGCGATGTTGCTCGTCAAGTGGGGCAAGGCCCTTGATCGTGCTTCAGAGGCTGCCGAGGAGGAAAGCGAGGCGGGTGAGGGTGAGGGTGTGCCAAGCCGCCGCGTACACCCGCCGTCTTTGACTGGGGTTGACCCAAGAGGACGGACAGTGCTTGCCGTCGAGGCGCTGTGGGACGAAGTCGACGCTGTCAACGATTGGGAGTGCATCTTGGACGTTTTACTGCTCGACCACTCTGCAGGCAGAGACGAGGACATGGACGGGCCTGACTCACTCGTGGAGTCTGCAAGAAACACGGTGGATCCTGCATGGCGGTTATCGGAAGTGGAGGAAACCGTACTGCTCGAGGTACTTGTGGCGTCGTTGCGCCGTACCAAACTGGCGTCTACAAACGCAAAGAAGGTTTGCCCGGTGTTATTGTTTGCGTTGATGGCACTCGGCTTATGTTTTTGTCCCAGGACGACGAAGAGACAGTCGTATCGGACCTGACGCGTGCGTTGATCAAGGGACTACCAAGGTTATTCATCAAGTACCAAACCGACGAAAATCGCATATCCGAGGTACTGCTGATCCCGCCACTGATGAACCTCGACCTTTACCTCGAGATGCGAATGATGAACGTGCGTCATGCGATTTCAGTCGGTGTCAATAAATGGAATAACGATGTATTGTAGGCGTACGCGAGCCTCTGGGACGACGTGTCGAAACAATTCCTTTCCCATTCCTCGCAATCCGTGCTCACCAAAGCTGTTTCTGCGATCCGACATTTCATGGCCGCCACGTCGCTGACAAACACGAATAGTACCAAGATTCTCGAGCTCGAGGACGAGCTGGCGACGCATCTGCGCGATGCCGTCGCGGGTCGCGAAGAGATTGAGGTGGCGTCCTTCTCGGAAGACGAGGTACTCGCGCTAGGCGCCGTATGTGCGAGGATATGTGCGTTGGCAGGCTCGAGGGATATATGTGCTTGGATGGAGGAAGACGAGGGTGGTAAGCAGAGCAGTGCGTGGGACATCATCTCCGCTCTCGTCGAGAGAGGCCGTCTGGGGTACAAGGAAGAGGAACGGGTGAGCGCGGCTATCTCGCAATCTCTGTCGTGGAACATGAACTAACGCTGTCACGCGGATTATCAGATGGTCGAACAAGGCCTGCATCTGCTGGGGTTGCATATTATTTGGAAGGCTCGTAGCTTACCTGATGTCAAGGACACGTCGCCTGACAGCGACAAGTTCCGACAAACGCTGCGCGAGCAACGCGATTCGTTGATCGAGAAGCTCGTCGACTATGCTGTCGGACAACAATCGAATACAGCCGAGATCGTCAAACGCGCGGTGGGTTCTACGTGATGGTGTGGTACCCGTCTGATCTTGATCCCGCTCCGCGGATTGATAGGCATTCCAAAACCTCATGAATATTCATATCTTGTTCTATCCGAGTCAAGCGACGTCACCGCGTGGCGACGCACTGCCTACGGAGCCGCTCTCGCTTCAACTGGAGGAGGAGGTGCAGCAGCGCTGCGCAGGCTTCATCCAATCTTCCATCGAGCACTATGCAGAACTGTTGGAGGATGGCAATCGCGCTCAAGATGAGGAACCCGAGAGCGAGCACGACGACAGCTCCGAAGAGGAGGAACCCGCGACCACCGCCAAGAGTGGCAAGGGCAAAGGTAAGCGTAATGCCAAGACGCGAGTGAAATCGTCTGTCCCACCAGGTGCGTTCCTGTCTGCTTCTTACGAGTCTGATTCCAACATACCTCGTAGGCCAAGCCCCGACGAGAGCTGTGCTCGAGCAGGAGTACCATTTCATGGCGACGGTATCGACGTTCTTGCGCGCGATTCGTGCGGGCGCGGTGCACGTGAAGCACAGCGACGTTCTCCTTGCCAATTATGAGCGTCTCGGCCCATCCTTTGATCTCTGTACAAAGGTGATCATCGACGTGCTGCGCGAAGAAGGGATGTACAACGACAATGGCGAGATGGTCGTGAGTGTCATTAAAAAGGCGCTTTTGGAGGTACGTCTCTCCGCAGCGCGCCGCTCGCTCCCATCTGAACGATGCGCTCCCCCTACAGTCGTTCTCACTCGTGATGGACGCGGTGGTGAAAGACGAGGAACGGACGGTCGGGCTTGCGAAGCAACTAGCGACCAGCTTTCTCATCCGCGGCGCGCAACTCGCCGTCGTACGGCGGTTGGAGAGCCGGTATGTCGTCAAGACGCACAAGGATTTACTCCAGGAGACGATCAAGAACGTGTCTGCGTGTGAAAAGAGCAAGAACAAGAAACGGTTGAGCGCGTCCGTGTCGTTCTTTAGGGCGTTGGTGCCATTGCTCAAGGGGGTGGAGAGCCGGGACGCGTTGGCCATGTGAGTCTCTTCCGTCCGGGGTGGTGGGGTAGTTAATGGCGCATTGCTGAATCGCTCGGCTGCTGTGGTTTTTGTAGAAAAGCGTACTTGGACCAGCTGGTGAGCGATGCCAAGATCGAGGTGAAGCCGACGGCCAAGACGTGGGAGCCTCTACGGGCGTACGAAAAGAAGTTGGTGTCGATCATGCATAAAGGTACGTTTCTACGCGTCCTATGTATGCGTTCATGATTGACAGGACTGACGGACGATGGTGTTGGTGTTGATGTGTGATTAGGCGCGGGTGGCAAGGGCCGAAGAGCCAAGGGCGGTGCAGTTGGGACGAGCGACGAGGAGAGTGGACCGGAGCCGGAGCCAGAGCCGAGGGGTGAGGAAGGAGGGGAGGGGGGAGGAGGGGAGGAGGAGGAACCTGTGCGAGAGAATCGAGCGAGGGCGCGGCCGAGACCGAAACCGAAACCGAAACCGATCGCACGTCGTCCGCCGACGCCGTCTGAACAGGACGAGGACCGTGACCATAGGCGGAGTGATGTCGAGAGTGAGGGTGAGGGTGAGGGTGAGGGTGGGGAGAGCGGAGGTGGTGGTGGGGTCGGGGATGGGGATGGGG
>JBBPNY010000474.1:0-17470 GCA_038091165.1 Rubroboletus pulcherrimus
CTAGCATGCCCCCGGACGTGACATTCGGGACCGTCACGGGGGATGCAGCCACCATTGAAGGCGCCGTGCAAACATTCCGAGACCACCGTTGGGTCCACCTCGCCTGCCACGGCTCACAGCACGCCACAAAGCCGTTCGAATCGTGGTTTGCAATGGGAGACGGACAGCTCACGCTCATGCGTATCATCCAGGAACGCTACCCGCATTCCGAGTTTGCATTCTTGTCTGCGTGCCATACGGCGGCGGGGGACAAGTCCACTCCGGACGAGGTGCTTCACCTCGCGGCTGGAATGCAGTTCGCTGGATTCAGTGGGGTGATTGGGACGTTGTGGAGGGTAGACGATTCGATCGCGCACGAGGTGGTGACTCGGTTTTACAGAGAGATGTTCAGACACCCGGTGATTGATTTTGAGCATGCGGCAGTGGCGTTGAACGTCGCGGTGGTGGAATCAGCCAAGGAAGTGCCATTGGAGAAGCGGATCGTTTTCGTGCATATCGGAATTTGAGCTCGTCGGCGTGGGTTTCTTTTTGTCTGATACCTTGAAGGCTTCGTGTATGGTGCTTTTATCTCTTCATACGCTTTATGTCCGATTCTGTACGATCTCATGTCCTGACGTTGGCGCTTTTATAATCCATTCGGTGTGATCTGTTCAGTTGGTGCGGTCGCATCAGGGATATCGCATTATAGGCACTGCTGCCCTTGTTCTTCTCATTGAAGCCTTTTCCCCTGTGCGGGGCCACCTTCCGATACGAAGTTGTGTAGAGCCGACGAAAATCATTGGGTTCGTTCAGTCCATCGGGTCTCGTCTGTCCCATCCACAATGAGGCTAACATGTGTCATTCGAGCCTATCACAGGGGATGCGACCACCATCGAAGGCGCCGTACAGGCATCCCGAGACCCGGCCCATTGTTGGGTACGCCAAGGTGAACGATTCCGTTACTCATCACGCGGTATCATCTTTAAGCGTGTGGCGGCGTGCTTGAATGTCGTTCAAGTTGTCAGGAGAAGCGGATTGCCAGTGTCTTTGCGCGGATTATTGGCATCTGAATTCTTCCACATTAATTGACGATGTTCCTGAATGCACTTCACGGATGCTCGCCGCCACACTCTTTCGTCACGTAGGAACGGGTACTCTGCCAGTGGTGATATTCGAGAACGCAAAACAGCCCCAGTAACCTGTAAAGAACGCTATCAAATGCAATTTTTCTTGTGAGCTTTCCAGTCCTTCACCTGGCACTCCTTCGAACAATACCTCACGCTCTTACATTTTCCGCAGAGAGACAGTGACCCTCCTTGCTTCCCACATGCTTTGCATCGCCCCTGATCCGTTGGTGCATCTGACGTCATCCCCACCTTCTCCAAATACGGCACCGCGAATAGAGGACTGATGGCTACTCGAGTCGCGTATGGGGCCAGAGACTTGAACCGTGGCGGAAATGTCTCCGTTCCAACCCCGACACCACAGGAACAGAAAGGACTCTTTTCGGGATCTGCTCCCGCATCTGGATACAACGGAATCGTTCCATGCGTCAAGTACTCGCAGGAAGGTCGGTGTGTCCAGGTTCGGCACCGTTCGACGAGCTGCGGAAGAAGGTAGCGCCAAGCCTCTGACTCATCTAGGTCAATTTTGATTGCGACGACACCAGATACGTCGAGACTGCTCAGCTTATCCTGAATACTCGTCGTCCCTGGAGCAACCCAAGCATCGGCGAGGACTGTGTGAACCAACGTCGAAACGAAGATCAGCGACGAAGATAACAGCGAGAAGTTCTTGTGTAGATGTGTTCTGCAACACGAAGACAGGGCGGACTGGGCCTTCAACTCCGGCAGCAGAAAGCAACAGAGTATGAAGAGAATCTTTCAGGTTCACGAATGTGTCCCTGGCTGTTGGGGAACTCTTCTCCCGTATCGTACGTTCCCTGTGAGAGAACATAAGGGAGACATGCGGGACCAACCACGTTGACGTTCCCGGATTTCCCGATGGCTTGATCAGCGGGCAACGATCTAGATTCACTCGGTGGACATTCCATGATGTCGGGACCGTGCCATCGAGCACAGTAATGAACCTTTTCGCAATGCTATGCTCATTTTGAATTTGCATGGACGTTGCTAGAGGCGCAATGATCTGCAAAGGTATCAACTGTGCTCCAAATCATAGGATGTTACCGGCAATCAACATACCTCTACGTACATCGACTTGCGGGCAACGCGGATCCTCGTGTTGGCGGTATCCACTGGCAATGGAAAGTAGATATTCTCCGCGTACTTGTCGATACACAAGCGAGACCCACGGGTCGGCGTCTCCTCGATCCTCACAGTCGACCCTGCTGCTAACGAAGCTTGACCAGCTGGGTCCGTGATATCCACCCGAATTGAGAATGAACCGATCTCGGTACATGGTACATTCATTTCCGCGCTGAAAGCCCGCCTGTTCTCCCGGGCCACTTGTATACGCGGATTAGTCACCGACGAACGAGAAGTCGGTGGAGAAGGGGGTTCGGCAAGTATGTGGACGTGTCGCGAGTCTTCCAGCGGTGCGGTGAATATAGCGTCTGTGAGTAACGAGCCGAGAGAGAGGCGTGGCGAAGGACGAGTCCTAAACCCAACAGTTGCATTGTGTGACAACATCAACGCACTCGATGGAGCAGAGAATAAAAGAATCAAAGGGGAGGAGGTTGGCTCCCCATCCTTCTCTTCCACAATAGTCGCGGTTTTCATCTGACCAGTTCCGGTAGTCTCGAGCTTTCCGTACGCTGCAGAAATATGCGCGAAAATGTTCCATAGGCTCGCATTCCTGATCTCGCACTGGAGCACAGGGGTTCCCGCCCGGCGAAGCTCAGATTCGACAGCCGTGATCTTGCTTCGGGGGACCACAAGGACGACCGTGACTACTGCTGGAATCGACTCCCAGTCTCTGAAGATTGCAGATTTTGTTTTAGTGCGCAGATGTCGGATATAAGACAGCTCCATAGAGGTGAACGTGACAATATCCAGGAGGTGAAAGTGACAGCACATCTCTTGGTAAAAGTTGGAACCCAATATCAAACTGGTGTCTCGCATAACTTCATCATCAAACTTCTCCATGACACGTGTCCAGTCCGTTTGAACCCGAGACTTGGTATGGTTCAGCAGCTGTACGAAGCTCCGACGAGTGTAGTGCACGAGGGTTTGCTCTTGGAACGCCCGGTTAGTTGATAGAGATATATTTTGCAGTTGACGAGCCATGTTTTCATCGGGGAACATCTTGAGGTAGACTCCAAACAGAAGTCGGCCAAGCTGATCTGGTACGAATGATATGAGATGTTCACTATCGATGGCTTTCCAAGCAACCTGTTCATGGTATTGGGTGCCCGATGAGTTGAAGGCTCGCAGGAGAGTTTCATGAATATTTGAGCGAGTCGTGAACCGTGATAGGAAAGCGGAGGGTACAATTCCCAAGAGAAGCGACATGGTCTGCATGTCACCACAGAGTCGCTCCAAGATGACTTTCGAAGGTGCATCGCCGTGTGAAAGCAGCGCCTCGGTGTATAATGTCGCGGAAGGGGACTTGGAGAGGATGGGAGCTGTGACCAGCAACAGGTTGAGGAGTCCAACATGATCAGAAATGTTGGATGTGTCGATCACGTTGAACGTGGTTGGGGCAGGAGTGGAAGCACCTTCTCCGTACTGGTTTTCCTCGAACTCTATTCTCGAGGCTTTCCACGGCGAGCTCAAGATCGAAGTAACAGTGACGCCGCATGAGTTGAGATGCGCAAATGCTTGACACAACATCAGTGCGTCACCAGCGAACATCCGAACGATGAGCTTTGAGGATGTTGTGGAGGTAACCGTCAAGAGCTTGATGACTGAGGTGCACCACTGAGAGAACTGACTACGCGCTGCTCGTACCAGTTGTTGTACCAACACGGTGGGTGTTTCGTCATGAGAGGTCGCGAATACCTCCGCGAGATGAAATCCTGCGACCGGGTCCACACCATAGTGGACAGCAAACTTGTCCCCTGCCACGGAGAAGGCAAACGTGGGGTTGACGAACGTAGCCTGCTCCGTGCTATGCAATCCATCGTCTGTAATCCCGGTCGACCAGAACTTGCGGAACTGCTTGGCAACTGTTTTCACCGCGAGGGGTAAAAGAGGCCCAGCAGAACGAGAGGACGTCACGACGAAGCCATCGCCAAACCTATCGTCGACTTCTTTCATGCCGTCGAAGAAGCTTTTCTGGAACCGTTTGCGATGGTCCGGAGTGTAGTCAGCAGTTGCGACGTACAGGCTCCAGAACCGATGGAGTTCCGCAAGCGTTCTCTGGTCGCACACAGTCAGAAAACGCGCATATGGGCCAGCGTTCCATGATTCGAGATCCTTCCCCAATGTCAGGAGTTTACGACACTGCTCGATGAGCAAGGACAGTGATTCTTGATCCAACACGAAGTGATAGAAGATATTCCATACGAGATCTATCCTATCTTGAGCGCCTTCGTCAGCTAAGAGCGTGAACAGTATTGCGTTGCGTGCTGATCGAGAGGTTCAAGACTCCGATCAACATGAGAAATGTGAGGCCCTACCAAGCACGGCGGCTTCCACATCGCAGCAAGTTACATCCAATTTCTGCGGCTCTACTACACAAGTCGAGTTAGAATGTTCTGGGCGAATGAGAAGGCGTGCGGGCACGCACCAATGTCGAAATTTGTCTCGTTTGTATGTACAGTGTACAGGATGTGTCGAGGATCGCCACATGCCAGGAGCAGAATGTTTGCTTGTTGTTCGGGAGGAATCTGTTCAGTTAGCCGTACAGCGGACGTGTTGCCAATCGGATAAAAGTATGTTATTCCGCGAAAGAACAGAGGATGGGACATTTGAGCAACTTGATCCGATGAAAACCTTTGGAAGTTGGGATGGTGCTATAGTAACTTGTTGGCAGCGATTTTGCTGTGGTGCCACTCAGCAAGAGTTTGCGGCATAGAGTTCAAACATTCAACTTGAGAAGTCTCGGAGTCCGAGTCGGCGAACCAAGCGGCTCAAATTGCAGCATGGCCAACATGGTGTCCCTTGGCGGATGTCAGCGGCTTTCCGACAACTAGCAAACCGAGGCATCATGATGGAGTTCGTGATGCTGGCATTCCAAAAAAAAAAAAACATCCGAGGCAAGCTGGCCAGTCTGAGACTTGTTTCCAGGACACACAATTAGCTACTAATCAACAGATTTCCAGGACACGTCTACATGAACTTGCTCGATCACTGCAAAAAAAAACCGTCCACAACATTGTACACGCACGCAAGTAAGTTAACAAAGGTAGCGGAATCCCCTCCGACGGCGTCGAAGAGATGTCTTCCAACCTGGCCACGTCCTCGATCCGCTCCCGCTCGGGACCTTCCATGAACTCCCGTTCCATCCGTTTGTTCTCGCGCATCAGCATTTGTAGCATGACCAGGCACACATACGTGAACATGCCTTTGACAACTTACACAAACTCAGAGCACGATGATCATCGATCAGTGGTACTCCCCAGTTGGCTTTCCATCTGTATGGTCCCATCCTAAGGGAGTCAGATTAGCATCTTTAGGTCTAGGAAACAAAATGGCAGACACACAAGTTCCGAGGTTTCCCACATCATTAACCAGACCTATCTCCACCGATCTCTTCATAGGTGGACGTAGAATCGCATTCGAGACCCAAGTCAAGGTCAGCGCAAAACCTATTTGACACGTTTCTGGACCTCGGTGTATATATGCTGCACATCATACGCACCACAGGCACCGGTAGTCATGAGGGGAAAAGTATCTTCAATTCACCGGTGGACATGGTCGCTAAAGAGATAATGTACCCGACGATGACGACCCACTACCAGGCTATTACGTGGAAAAAAACGCCCGGTTCGATCTATATCAGCTGTTTACTTCAACCTTGGCCGCAGGCGTTACTTGCCGCAATCCAACGCATTGATTACATAGCATTCCGAAGCGAACACCCACGGAGGTCTGTATCGAGGGGATCAATGAAAGGAGAGGCCAAACGAACGTCGGCGTGCTCACGCAGTCATCAAAAAAATATCAGTTATGTTGTACCCGAGAGTTGCAGTCAAACTAAGAGGCGAATCTCGTGAGTATCATGGCAATACATTGCGCACTGGGCGGAGACCCGCGTCTAGAAGAAATTAATATTGCCCAGCCCCAAGAGCTGAGAATAGCTCATGAACATAAAAATCGACATCGCCGAGAGCGAGCCCGAAGCCATCGAAAATTCTGTAGGCAACAGTCGATCGTCGTACATTTTCGCATCGCAGAAAAAGATCAAGCGACGAGTAACAACCACGTCAGCTTCTAGAACTACTAGAACTAGGCACGCATGTCGCATCGGAAGAATCTTGATCAGCTTTCCCTGCATCTCCTGACAGTCTCACTTGTGCCAAGCGGCGTTCCGCGGGAGACATCCATTGCGTGGTGTGGAGTCGACAACGGAAAGAAGTCGGTCAATGAATAACTGCCGTTGTGCTTCTCGCCGCTCACGAAATTTGGGAGAAGTTATCTGCGATAGTCACAGGGAAGACGACTAGGTTCCAAAATACTTCTCCTGACCTTGGAAGATGAGGCACGCGCATAGTCAAGAGTCCGAAGACCATCGTGATGGTGCCATATACATAAACACAACCGACCCTATCAGCGACCCAAGAAAAGGCCCGGAGAATCAGAGAGTACCTCAATATAGATCCACTTTGGAGGTCCATGTACATGGATGAGCCGGGGCATCATGAGGAGGAGTCCAACCGACTACCATCCCCATCCCCATGCAGCAACGCCGGATTTTCCTTGCATGTTTCCCAGAGTTCCATGAGCTGATAACAGATATAAATTGGGAAACATCCTGTTCGGAGATCGGACTTACACTGGTTGGAACCTAGAAAATACCTGAGCGTAGTGCCAGTTCTATGAAATTAGGCACGTGAGAGAAATAGAGGAAAGAGATAGGGGTAATAGCAAAGTGACGGCGATGTTCGAGTGAACTGTTCCTCCGCGTCCCGACTTGGAATTCTTTTTATATTCTAGCAGTACACGAGAGCCAACGCCATGAACCTCATGACCTACTCAAGTATGTCAGGGGGTTCAAGGGTGCACGGAGCACTGAAAATAACGGGAAGTCCAAAGATCCAGATCAAAATAACCCAACTGCCCCAGAAGATCGAAGGATGCCCTATGACACCGTCTAAACACAACGCGCAAGGGCATTGGCCAAGACGTGGCATGTTCCGGAGGGCGTTGTCCGGGTCATCTATGTTCCATGCGAGGACCAAACCCACGCGGGGGGATCCAAGTGCCCGAGGACGTACGCATTTCTTCAGGAAAGGATCAGGAACGAAATCAGATCGCCCTGGAGCGGTACAATGTTGACACGCCAATTTCGTCGATGACAAAGACCATGGACAGTTCGACGGACTAGCAACACAACATATGAGCGGTCAAGCCTAATAGATATCAAGGCAGGACTCACGAAGTTGTCGAACACTGTGCGACGGGAAGGAACGGCAGGCCCAACGCAAGGACCACCCTGCACCTCCAACCCCCGGCGCGTCGGCGCACTCAAGCCCACCAACCTCCGTGACCTGCTGATCATCACAAAACTCTCGAATGCTTGCCGAATACTACATATGGTGGCACCGCCTGGTCCCTCATCCTCATCAAACGTGTCACGAGTACAGAACTCCGCATCACACTTGGGGGTGGTACTGCCCGTAGTATGTCACCGGAATCCGGATATAAACTCTCGTAAGTAGACCCGAGAGAGAAATGAAGACCATTGTTTCTTCTCCGTAGGGACCGCCGGACCTCCAGGCTTCAGCTCGTCTACATATCTTGGCGCGGTCGAACCAGCGGAGACGGGACTATGACTTGGGGTGTTACAGAGGAAACAGATCCATGGAAACTCCATGGCAAACCCATTTGCGAAGAGTGTATGCAAGCGTGTTGTATCGTGGGAGTGCACCAGAGACACCGGGGTGTCAAGCAGCGCCTAACCACCAAAGTATCGTACTGGGTCGCAGCCTCAAGTTCGCCCGCTGATCGTTATACCACGATGCAGTCCTGCACGAACAAGATGGAATCAAGGAAGCAACAAACATTTTCTCATGACATTTTGGCGTCAAACAATCAACGTCACGTGTTCTCCGCGAAGGCAATACTAGGACCCATGGCAATACCAGCGTGATATTCGTACTCAAGGACATCGTCCAAACTTCTCTCAGGGTAAACTAGTACAGATAACGGAACCCCATTCTGCGTCTTACAGCCTCGTCGAACGTAATCCCCTCCAACTTGGCCGCTTCCTCGATCCGCTCGCGTTCGGCTCCATGCATCAAATCCAGTTCTGCGCGTTCCATCCGTTTGTTCTCCCGCACGAGTAGCACGCGTACGACTACGTCAAATTTTCAATTCCGGTCAGTCGTACTCGAGATGCATGAAAAAAGAAGCGAATACACACCAAAACTGAGGAAACTCGCGAACGCGAGCGCACAAAATGCAATGATCATCGATTGATGGTATTTGGGGCCCCATTTCGCTTGCCAGATGTAGGAGCCCATTCTGTCCGAACCCCCGTTCGCTAGATAAGCGCATACGCGTGGGACGCACATACGACCACGTACAAAGCCCCCAGATTTCCGAACCCACTTACGAGGCCGATCGCTGCGGACCGTTTGGCTGGTGGTCGAGGGATGGCATTAGCCACCCATACCAACGTCAGCGCAAACCCTAACATAACATACGCACGCGCAAAAAGTCAGACAAGGATGAAAGCTGAACGACAGAACAGGGGAAGCACATACCACAATATCCGGACGTCATGAGGAACAGCGAGAAATATCTCCCAGCCGTCTTCATCGTCGACAGTGAGATGATGTAGCCAACCATGGCGACCCACCACCATGCAGTCTGGTGGAAGAACCGTTCGCCGGTGATGTCTGCATGCATGCCAACTCAAATCTACTCCGTTGGGTAGGAGAGGACGGGTAAGTGACTCACCAGCATGTCGCGCACTGATGAGCGCCGCGATGGCTGCAAAGATCCACGGCGGGCTGACCGAACATAGAGACTCAGTGCCGAGAATGAATGGCACGGTACAGAACATACGCTGCCATCAGTAAAGTGTTCGTCGTCGAGTAGCCGAGAGTGGCAGTCAATCTGAACCCAAGTACGCATCACCTCAGTCACAGAGTTCTCCACTCGCGAGACACTCACGTTGGGAAGAAGTTGATGAAGCTGAGTCCCAATACTAGTGAACAACACATGAACATGAAAACCAGGACCTTTGGGTCTTTGAGCGCCAACTTCAGACCTTCGAAGACCCTGCAAACGCGGTCGGTATTCGGAACTTCGGGGAGGCATGGACGACATACGAGTCTTGTTGTGAATCCTTGTCGGCTTCGCCAGCATCTTCCGCAAGCCGGACCTGCGCCAAATGTCTCTCTGCGGGACCCAACCACCCGGTGTTGTTCGGCTACCGGAGTCGGAGAAACAACTCAGGAATGGAACTTGTCAAATCACATCACCGAGGGGACTGGGACATACATAATCCGGAAGCAGCCACCTAGGAGTTTCGTTGAGTGAAATGGAGGCCGGAAAGAATCACAAGCATCGGACGCACATGGCCATGAAACCGATGAAGACCGTTATAGCGCCCTCGATATAGAAAAGCCTGCGTTCGAGGGTGAGAGTGAGGGCGATGTCAGATAACATGCTCGCCATACACGGCCGCCAAACCCACCATCTCCATGCTGCGATCCCCATCACTCCGTCCATGTTTCCAAGAATGCCTGCAGCCCACAACTAGGCGCCACTCCCAAGTCAGGACTTCGAATGGAGACAGAACACGGAGAGGCTCACGCTACCAAAAGCATTGGAGACAAGCAACCCGGTGTAGAGAATGGCACCTCGGAGCGCCAGTTCCTACAGGGAAGCATATAGTGCAATCTTACGATACGGTCGGAGTAACACAAACCTTGCGTGTATACCATCTTGACAAAAGATAGATGGCGCCAGGGTAGAATGCAGCCTGAAATGGTGTCTCATATCAGTCGTCCCCATCTCGGGGATTTCGTCACCTTACCTCCGGCAACCCGATGAAGACACGACAGGCCATGACACCAGCGAAGTTTTGGGTGACGCCAGTGAGAGCACTCGTCAAACCCCACAGGACGACACACGTGCCGATGTAGAAGCTAGGCCTAAGCAGGGCTGATATTCCGCGACCAATCTCTCTAAAAATGTGGAAATGGGACTGACCTCGAAACATAGTTAAGGGCCTTGAGATAGTTCAAAACTACTGCATTAACAGAGATACTGGACTGCTTACCATATTGGAAGGAATCTGTGCTGGACAATACGATGCATAGAGGATCGCCACCACTGTATAATACTGAACATCTGTCATCTTGGTGAGTTATCAGACTCCATCAACAAGTAAGAACATACCGGACAAACCCAAATCCGTCTGTAGACCCTCGAGCCGAGCAGCCGTGATCGCGACACGCTGCAATACCACACAGGTCAACCCAACGTGTGCACGTCACACCACACGCGGGACGCACATCGATGTAGTTCATCAAATAGATGACGACGACGGTGGGTAATAAACGAAAATCGAGCTTTCGAACAAGCCGCCTTTCCGCAGTTTGTCGTGCTTCCACCTGCAGCATTTCTTGGTCACCGTCCACACTGAGCGCGGCCGCATCCTCCTCGTACGATTCGGGCTCGATCGACATGATGAACACAAGTGAGAGAAGTGGTGGCTTTCAACTTGCATGACCTAACCCCCCTGGGATATAAAGGGCTCTAAGGCGGGGTATCGGTAACTTGCTTGTACTCGTCAGCTCCACGAGTTTGTAGTCTGTTGTTACTTTTCAGGGTCCTTACGAGACGGTATGACTACAGCTTGGTAAAAAAGTCCGAACGACGGCGAGTCGGCGACAGCATCGGGAAGAGTCTATACGAGTTTAGTGGGAATGTGATTGCGCAATCCCACTAAACGACTGTTTGGTTAGTAGGATAGCGACTTCAATAGTGGGACTGACTCACAGTCGGTCAGCCATCTGAAAAGCTGTTGAGTAACGTTATCGCTCGACGACTCTAGTGATGGCCTATCTGAGAATCTTGATTGGTGGACGCAAGCACAGGACCTGGACTCGCTGTTTATGGTGACCTAAAAGCCTGGAGTTTGGCTCGCTTAGTAGCCAGTCCCTTGAACTTTCAGATCAGTGGCGCTGCACTATGATGCTAAGAAACAAATCAAGTATCAAACATCCGATAAGCAAGAATCAGTGTGACTTCTTGACCCCGCGCTCGAACTTGTCCCGTTCACCTTCCCATCACCGTCACCTCCATGGCTGCATCAAAGATTGCAGACATGTCAGCCGACATCTCAAGGTCATCAGTAATCCACTCTTCTGCTCATGCAATCAAGATTCAAGGCGCCAAGGTCATATCTGGGTCCTGGAACACCAAAACCATCACGGGCCGGCACTTGGGGCATCACCCCATCCACTTGACCTGCACTGGCCGACTGAGTAATGGTGCGACATCTTCGTCATATGATATCTCCATAACCTCTTGTGGAAGTGGTACTTTTGGCTGATGAGCCGGGTTAGGAAGCACGAGAGAGGGGGGAGCTGGGGTTGTGGCACAGCTCATAGAACGTCGAGGGCTGTGTTCGTATGCATCCAGAGTGGCAACTGGAAGGTTGCGACAATAACGGTGCCAGGGAGTTCTCGGTTACCAATATTGGTCAATGGTGAGCAAGAATGCTGCGAAGGTTGACGGGTTGGATTACGCGCGAATACAGAAAAGCCTGTGAGGCAGCCTGTGGGATCCAACTCAGCATTCTCAAGGGCAAAATAAGGGTGTTGGATAAATTTGGTAGGCACAATCAAGAGAACATCAACGAGGCTTTCCAGTGACGGCGAGCTCAAGGAAACGGAGGAACGTTTTCTCATTACATCTTTGCATCAACCTCACGTGCTCTCCGCTACGCTTCCGTGCAATAGAACTTTGAGGCCAACGGCTCGATGTGATATTCAAAGTCATCGTCATTGTCCGAATCACTCCTCTCCGCGTAACCTAGTACAGATAACGGAACCCCATTCTGCGTTTCACAGCCTCGTCGAACGTAATCCCTTCCAACTTGGCCGCTTCCTCGATCCGCTCGCGTTCGGCTCCATGCATCAAATCCAGCTCTGCGCGTTCCATCCGTTTGTTCTCCCGGATGAGTAGCATACGTATGACTACGTCAAATTGTCAATCCCAGGTCAGTCGTACTCGAGATGCCATGAAAAAACAAAGAATCGAATACACACCGAAACTGAGGAAACTCGCGAACGCGAGCGCGCAAAGTGCAATGATCATCGATTGATGGTATTGGGGGCCCCATTTCGCTTGCCAGATGTAGGAGCCCATTCTGTCCGAACCCCCGTTCGCGGGATGAGCGCACACGCGTAGGACGGACACATGACCACGTACAAATTCCCCAAATTTCCAAACCCATTTACGAGGCCGATCGCTGCGGACCGTTTAGCCGGTGGTCGAGGGATGGCATTAGCCACCCATATCAACGTCAGCGTAAACCCTAACATGACACAGGCGCGCGCAAAAAGTCAGACAAGGATGAAAGTTGAACGACAGAGCAGCGGAAGCACATACCACAATATCCGGACGCCATGAGGAACAGCGAGAAATACCTCCCAGCTGTCTTCATCGTCGACAGTGAGATGATGTAGCCGACCATGACGACCCACAACCATGCGGTCTGGTGGAAGAACCGTTCGCCGGTGATGTCTGCATGCATACGCGTTCGTCATTCAAATCTAGTCCGTTGTCCAGGAGAGGACGGGTAAGCGACTCACCGGCATGTCGCGCATTGATGACTGTCACGATGGCTGCAAAGATCCACGGTGGACTGACCAAACATAGAGACTAAGTGCCAAGAATGAATGACACGGTACAGAACATACGCTGCCATCAGTAAAGTGTTCGTCGTCGAGTAGCCGAGAGTGGCAGTTAATCTGAACGCAAGCACGCATGACCTCGGTCACAGAGTTCTCCATCCGCAAAACACTCACGTTGGGAAGAAGATGATGAAGCTGAGTCCCAACAGGAGTGAAGAACACATCAACATGAAAACCAAGACCTTGGGATCTTTGAGCGCCAACTTCAAACCTTCAAAGACCCTGCAAACGCAGTCGGTATTCGGAACTTCAGGGAGGCACGGACGACATACGAGTCTTGTTGTGAATCCTTGTCGGCTTCGCCAGCATCTTCCGCAAGCCGGAGCTGTGCCAAATGTCTCTCTGCGGGACTCAACCACCTGGTGTTGTTCGGCTACCGGAGTGGGAGAAAGAGCTCAGGAACTTGTCAAATCACATCACCGAGGGGACTGGGACGTACATAATCCGGAAGCAGCCACCTAGGAGTTTCGTTGAGTGAGATGGAAGCCGGAAAGAATCACAAGCATTGGACGCACATGGCCATGAAACCGATGAAGACCGTTATAGCGCCCTCGATATAGAAAAGCCTGAATTCGAGGGTGAGAGTGAGGGCGATGTCAGATAACATGCTCGCCATACACAGCCGCCGAACCCACCATCTCCATCCTGCGATTCCCAACACTCCGTTCATGTTTCCAAGAATGCCTGCAGCCCACAACTAGGCGCCACTCCCAAGTCAGGACTTGGAATGGAGACAGAACACGGAGAGGCTCACGCTACCAAAAGCATTGGAGACAAGCAACCCGGCGTAGAGAATGGCACCTCGGAACGCCAGTTCCTACAGGGAAGGATCGATTGCAATCTTATGATATGATCGGAGTAACACAAACCTTGCGTGTGTACCATCTTGACAAAAGATAGATAGCGCCAGGGTAGAATGCAGCCTGAAATGGTGTCTCGTATCAGTTGTCCTTATCTCGGTGGATTCCATCGCCTTACCTCCGGCAACCCGATGAAGACACGACAGGCCATGATACCGGCAAGGTTATGGGTGGCACCAGTGAGAGCACTCGTCAAACCCCACAGGACGACACAAGTACCGATGTAGAAGCTGGGTCTAAGCAGGGCTGATATTCCGCAACCAATCTATCTGAAAATGTGGAAATGCGACTGACCTCGAAACATAGTTAAGGGCCTTGAGATGGTTCAAAACTACTACATTAACAGAGATACTGGACTGCTTACCATATTGGAAGGAATCTGTGCCGGACAATACGACGCATAAAGGATCGCCACTACTGTATAATACTGAACATCTGTCATCTTGGTGAGTTACCAGATTCCATCAACAAGTAAGAACATACCGGACAAACCCAAATCCGCCTGCAAACCCTTGAGTCGAGCAGCGGTGATTGCGACACGCTGCAATACCACACAGGTCAACACGACGCGTGACGTCACCACACCGACGCACATCAATGTAGTTCATCAAATAGATGACGACGATGGTAGGTAATAAACGAAAGTCGAGCTTTCGAACAAGTCGCCTTTCCGCAATTTGACGTGCTTCCACCTGCAGCACTTCTCGGTCACCGTTCACGCTGAGCGCGGTTGCATACTCTTCGTACGACTCGCGTTTCTTCTCGGGCTCGACCGACATGATGAACACGAGAGGGAGAAGTGATGGCTTTCAACTTGCATGACCTTAACCCCCTGGAATATAAGAGGCTCTCAGATGGGGTATCCGTACCTTGCTTGAACTCGTGACTCCACTGGTATCTACCCGGCTAACAGCGCGTGGAGACTTCTCGTGAACATCAGAGATCTTCTTTCCTCATGCGTCCGAGCGTGATGACGGCCTCTATCATATCTCGGAGGCCGGCAGTAACAGAAAGGCAAGAGTTGCCTACCGAATGGTAAGGTCAAGTAAGGATTAAACAGTGTACGGGAGTGATCGCCGGGTGTGAATAATATGTGAATTTTTGTCCGTGTGACTGGTCGTTCTTCCCCACGCATGAGATACGCGTGCTGATATGAGGGCTGTAAAGTGGGATATTGAGGTGCACTCAGTGCTTGAGCATGTCACAGGACGTCTTTGTTATCGCTGTCATTTACCGCCATACTCACGAAAGCGGCGCGGGAGTACCGTATGCGATTTGTCCCCATTCCCCAGGGTATCTCCGTAACCTGACACGCCATGCGCATGGATGAGGAGTATATGCTCCACATGATATATGAGCGTCGAATCTGCACCAAGGGGTATCAAAAATCAGGCCATCCGGGCGTACCTCAAACTTGTGATCATTCTGGTCCCAAACTCTACGGAGGACGCTCGAAACCGGGTGATGTTTCAACTAAATCTGAGAGATAAAAGTCGATAGCCCCGTGACTCAGGTGTCAGGCCCAGGTCCATCATTTCTCGCAGCACATGTTAAACGTGGGGAAAACGACTTCCGGCCGGATCTGGGGCAGAGAAGAACAATAACATTGCTGGTGGGAGAATCAGTCAACAGTCGTCCGCGACCAATCGCATACTGGTTCAGTGACAGTATGGTCGCGACGTCACCGTCTGATTGGCTTGAACATACTTCGTTTTGTCGCGACGACGAGTATTTGGTATTGGATCTACAGAACCCGGAACCCTTGTCCCTGTGGATTGGATCGGACCACGCCATGCGTCGGTAGGTCCAACAGAGAATCGCTGACTGAATCTCGAGCACGTTTGAAAGACTCCAAGTTGTCGGAGCACCGTGATACTGACAAGCTTGCCGTCCCCGACGTCGCACTCGACCTCGGGCTGGCGTTCTCCTCAAAACCCGACACAACTGCAATTACAATTGGGTAATCACACAGCACAGAGGTTTCCACCCCAACTCACTAAGTATTGGTCCCCTCCTAAATCTGGAGTGTGAGAGATATAAATACACGTATGACGGGCATACTCCGATAGCTACAACGCATCAAGTGAGAGACCATATGGCATCTGTCGCCGACGGAAGTATTCAGAGAGCATTAGCAAATAGCTTCAAAACACCAATTGTAATCGATCTTACATGAAAAAAATCCGCCAGCATGGCGCAGCACCAACACACGGGAGACCGGGACAGTCATCAATACGTCACGGCTCAGGCTCAGGGAGAGGAGGTGGGGGTAGGGGCATGTCTGGTCGACACGATAACATTAGTTAAGCGGGAATTGCGACAGTGGATAGAGGCGATCTTACCCATCGAGTGATGGACGGAGGAATCGGTGACCTTGGACGATTTGTCGACGGTGGTGGTATTGTTCGAGTTGCTGGCTGTGCTGTGATTGCTATTGTCTGTGAATGTCTGATCTCCCTTCACGTCGTTGAAGGTTCCATTGGAGATATTGACACTGGACGCCCCCTGAAAGAAAGGCATAATCGTGGACGGACGACAAGACCGGATCCACTATTTGCTGTAGCGGTCCGGCATTTTGCGGCATGCGGGAGGACTTTGAATATGTAGCTCCGACTGAAACTGCTCAGTTTGGTAGGTGTTCATCGTAACTACCCATTGGCCCTGTCAAAAAAAAAAGGGAAAAAGGGGGATGTATTCGTGAACAAACAGTGTTCCATCAATTTTTTAAGACGAGCAGACGATGGCACTTGTGTGGCGAGACGAGCCCATCAGGAGAGTTTCCCAGATTTAAACTCCGAACGAATCTAACTGCCCCTGACTGCGACTGCTGTTTAACATATACACACAATATTATGATTATGACCGTCGAATCATCTCAACTCTAGTACCAGGTCCTTTCCCGACCCAGTCAGCAGGAAATCCCTCAAGTTGGTCATTGCACGAACTTCCATCTTCCTTTCCGTATCCTGTGTGCGTGTCCCAATGTGCGGCAACAACACGTTCTGCGGGAAATCGAGCAACCGAGGGTTCACATGGGGTTCGTCCGGAAACACGTCCAGACCGACAGACGCCAACTAGAATCCATAGCAATCGCCAATAGCAATGCACATCGAAAACCCACCCCCACACCACCGTCAACGATGAATGAGTTGGCAAAAACGGGGGGACGGCCAGCAAAAACGAAACACACGTACATGTCCATCTTCCAACGCGCGAATCACTGCGGCCTCGTCCAACACCTTCCCACGGGCCGTGTTGACGATGATGCTGCCGCGCTTCATCGACCTGATCTGATGTTCCCCGACGAGACCCCTCGTCTCCTCGCGGAGTGGTACGTGGATACTCAACACGTCCGACCGCGCACACAGGGCCTCCAGACTGTCGACGTACTCACACCACGCAGGCGCATCCGCGACCCGGCGCCGGCTGTGGTACACCACTCGCATGGGAAAGGCTTGCACGAGGTGAGCGAGATGGAGGCCGATGCCGCCGAGCCCGAGGATGCCGAGGGTGCGGTAGGTGAGGTCGTGTGTCTCCCCAGAGGAGATCGGGGTTTTCCACGTACCCGCGTACAAGGAGCGTTCGGCTTTGGAAAAGTGGCGGAGGGTGGAGAGGATGAGGTAGAGCG
>JBBPNY010000475.1:0-17413 GCA_038091165.1 Rubroboletus pulcherrimus
TACGGTATCAAGCCCGGTTTCTGTCCTTCGCCTGTCTGGACATACGGTATCAAGCCCAGTTGCTGTCCACGTCTATCCAGGTTCCACACCGGAACTCTGCTCGCTGCATACGGTGCCAGTCCGGTTTCTGCAGCTCGTCCGTAGCATACGGTATCAAGCCCAGTTGCTGCTACATCGTCTGAAGCATACGGTATCAAGCCCGGTTGCTGCTTCATCGCTCTTGACGGAGCTAGGTGTTACGCACACGCGTAACATCAACCAAGAACTGGAGACCTACCTACGCCTTTTCTGCCAGGAAAAACCTGAGTCCTGGCCCAACCTCCTTCCTATGGCGGAGTTTCACCACAACTCTATGACCCACTCTGCCACCAAGCAATCCCCATTTTCCCTTATGATGGGATACCAACCCCGTGCCTACCCGAAGATTGGCCCAACCTTCATTCCTCACCTAGTGGACTGGCTTTCTGAACTTACCTCCACTTGGGAGGAAGCCAAGTCAGCCTTAGTCAATTCCCAACAGGTCATGGCCAACCGATCTCATAGCAAATTCACCCCCTTTACCATCGGACAGAAGGTATGGTTGGAAGCCACAAACCTTGCCATATTGTCCAATCGGAAACTCTCCCCAAAACGCCACGGACCCTTCCCCACCACAAAAGTCATCTCCACCGTGGCATACGAACTAAATCTACCACCATCCTGGAAGATTCACCCAGTCTTTCACGCCTCCCCCCTAACTCCTTACACCGAAACTGATGAACACGGCCCCAACTTCCCCTGACCGCCACCAGAACTTACTGGCACCGAGGAAGAATATGAAGTCAGCCATATCGTTAAACACCGGGGTACTGCCAAACGTCGCCGCTACCTCGTGGCATGGAAAGGCTATCCCCTATCGGAAAGCACTTGGAAAGCTGAACTCAGCCTTGAGAACGCCCCAGATATCCTTGCCGAGTATAAAACCGCTCACCATCTCTGATGATAGGGTATCCCCTCATGCCACCCATTCGTTCCTCTACCACCCGCTCCCCAGAACCCCTTTCACCTCTACGTTCCAACCGCCTTCCCCCTACCCAATGACGAACTCTCTATGCATCCATCCTCAACAACTCTACCCTCGTTCGTCTACTTGATGCCTCTTCCGCTTACCACCGCAACCCAACCCTTGTCCAACTGGGACAATTATACCATACCCACACCATCCTCCGTCAAGTCCAAGAAAACCTCGCCCCAGTCGGGCAACCCACCATGTACGCCGCTGCACTCACCCAGTCCATCGCAGAAGCACCTCACCAGACCCTCGACCTATTCTATCACGAAGGTCTTGGAAAAGTGATGGACCAGCTTAACCCGGATGATGTCCAACCCATCCTCGGCCCCCTCCTCACTACCCTCTCCCCAGTTGAACGCGACAACTATAACCGAAACGCTTCCTCCATGTCACCCCCAGGGTTACCTCCGACCTCGCCTGCGCCAGACCCAGGCCCACCTTCACTTCCACCCTCAACCAAGGTGAAGTCCAGTCTTCCCACTATGCTCACCCAGGAGGCGATAAACCCTCCCCATTCTCCATCGAAACAATCCTCCTCAGGATCCCTCCACAATCCTTTCACCCTCCCATCAGAACCTCCTACCCGACAAACCGTTCGGTGCTACCACTGTGGAATGGCAGGACATTGCCATCCCAACTGCCCCTCCTACCATTGCCCCTACTGTCACAAGGCCACCCCCGGACACCCACAATATGATTGTCCTCGCCATTGTTGCTCCCTTTGTCAACAGACCGGTCACCTCGCCTCCAGCTGTCCATTCCAGGACGATCCCAACTCTGACCGTGACACCTACAATGGCGATTTCTAGGAGGTATCTTGGGAGCACAGTGTCTCCCACCTTAGAACGGGGCTATTGTTACAAACCAACGGTTCGACCCTCTCCTATTCCGATTTGCTTACAACGTTAGAACGATTGGCCTTCACTTTCCCACCTTGTGGACAAGCAGTACCATTACTTCAGACCACTATCCTATTCCTGTGTCGATCTCCTAAGATCTACACAGCCCTCCTTCCCCTGTTTCACCTTCACAGTTTTACTACTCCCATTTGATGTACCACTAGACCAGTTCCCCTCTTCCTTTTGGAACCGCGCTGCCTCTCTGATCCCATTGCCTCATGGCATGCCTGCTAGTGTCCATGAGGCGTTCCTCCATTTAGACTAGTCTACTATCATGCATAGCTTGGTCTGTGCACGATCTTGTAACATATATAAACCCCTGCTTTGTAGAACTGGCTCCCCAGCTAGTTCTACACAATATACCATGTACTTTCTGGTTTAAAGGAATCCCTCCTAAGTCTTCTGGCTACTTCAGAGTGCTAGCTACTAGTGTCTTTGTACACTTCATCTTTGGTCCAGAACCTACGGTGCGGTAGCGTCGTAACAGATGGCTTTCTCATAGAACCTGTCATAGGCCTCAGGGGAGCCTATGCAGAGTTCAGTGGGCTTAGAGGACATGGTGGAGGTTGACATTGGGGAGGGAGGTGGTGGTGGGGATCTTGGAAAAGGTGCTGGTGGCGGGGGTATGAAAGGAGGTGTGGGGCTTCGAGGAGGGAGAGGAAAGATGGGATTTTGTAGAACAGGAGTAGGGGACAGGGGAGTGGGAACACAAGGGATGTTCAGAGCACCAGAGAACTGGTGTGTAAATCGAAGAGTGGCTTCCCTTTCCTCAGCTGAGGGTAAGGGTAGATCAAGGTCGGTGGAATCTTCCTGTTCTGAGTGAGATATGTCAGTGGAAGACTCAACTGGTTGGGATCTCCACCAGTTGGGGTTTGAGGGAATTCGTCAAGGAGGAATGGTTGAGGATTACAACAATGATAACCTCGCGGGTGAGAACCTAGATCTTTTGTTATGACTACCCTGGGTAGGGATCACCATAGCCCTTGGTTAGTCTAGGGTCATTCACTAGAAGGGGGTTTCCCTGAGTGAGAAGTAGTCTCGAAGGGCGAGGCCTCAAGGTTCTGAGGACTATACGACAGAAGGGACTTCCTTAAGTCATAGGTTTGACAGTTCGCAGGAGCTGCCACTCAGGAGTAGGCAGAAGTCTCGGTGGGTCAAGGATTGCAGAGAATGAAGTGCAATTACAAGGGAGATCTAGGTTAAGGATTAGAAAGGTTCTCTGCAAGTATTTAAGAGCCTAGGAGTCTGCAGGTGACTAAGTGAAATAGAACAAAGGAGAACATTAAAGAATGTCTGACTAAGCAGATGATGACGTGTCCTAAGAACTTTGAAGAAAGTCAAGGAATGTCTGACTAAGCAGACAATGACATGTCCCAGGGAATTACGAAGGAAGAAGAAAGGGAACTAAGTCCTACGGGGCTCAACAGTAGGACGAATACACAGCTCCAGAGGAAAAGGTAAGAACAATGAAGGAGGAAAGAGAGAAAAGTACGACATAGGTGACAAATCGTAACAATTAGTGTGTGCACGGAAGCAGTTGTGAGATGCGTTGGGCAAGTGTCTCTTTGGGCTGGCACGTAGGGTGTATTGAATCCGCCCTGACGGTGAATCATAATCAGTGTGAACTAGGAGCATTGCAACGGTGGGAGGAAAAAAAAAACATGGAAGAGTGCGACTCTAAGCAGGCGCAGCAATTAGCAGGGAGATCTCGATGGGGGATTGAAGCGAATGGCATGACATGCTTGACTTGACAAGATATGTGTGGATGTGTGGGCGACAAGGACAAGTATGTGACAGAACTGTCAAGTACCGCCGATGCAGCGGAGGTATATGGTCCAGTACATATTTGGGGTGAGGTGGGATAGTGTAGCGGTTACCACGGTAATGGTGAATGACTACAAGTCAAAGAGTTTCTTGTACTGATGACTGGATTAAGTCCTAGTCCTTTGACACAGTAGAAAAAACTGGGAATACAGTACATGTACTAGTCACTGGGTATCTTATAGTCTACGGCCTGCCATTACTATGGTATCGTTGCCAATGGACTGAGTAGTCGAGTGAGCTCAATCACTATCCATTGTGCGTCCACACTTCAGTCACCTACCTAGGGGTACCTCTTAGGTCTATCTTTCTCTCTACATGGTTGGACCTAAGAGGTGCCTATGGGCTGGAAATTCTGCAAACCATGGGCAAAGTAAGTGACCAAGGGCCTTGGTGAGACAACCAGATAGTCTGGGTTATTTATGGGTTGTAAATTATCAAAGAACAAGAGCAAAATGCTTTTCCCAAAGCTGTTCCCAAGGGAATTCCCCACATAAGTGGGGTGTTAGGGGTCCTGATAGACTTTTATTTTATTGCAAATATAATATTTGCTATATAAATCATGCTTCAGAACAGATTTCCTATGATACAATGGTGAAATATTTGCCTGAAATCAGGGTAGACAGGTCATACAGGGGAGGCAAATTGAATAATGCAAAATAGGGAGAAGGTAAAGGGAGAAGGTAAAAATGGTTGTCCAATCATGTACCATGTACACTACTGTGGACATTCACTGTTTTTTAAGACTGTGAAAGTATGTCCAAATGTTGTGGGTGGTGGCTTTGGAAATCTCCCAAATGCCATGAGTTGGATATGGAAATTCCCAAGACACTGTTGGAATGCATCAATGTATTTGAAGGTGGATGTTGAGAATTCCCAAAGGTTGCTAGAGATAGATGTGGGAATTCCCAAAGGTCATTGGGGATGGGTATGGGAATTCCTGGGAGTGGATGTAGGAATTTCCAAAGATCAATGCAGATAGATATGGGAATTTCCAAGGATTGCTGGAGGTGGATGTGGGAATTCCAAAAGATTGCTGGAGGTGGATATGGGAATTCCCAAAGATTGCTAGAGGTGGATATGGGAATTCCCAAAGATTGCTGGAGATAGACATGGGAATTAAAGAAGATATACTGTGGGAAGGAACAAACCCAGCAGGATATATTTCCTTGGGTGCGCAGCGAGGGCAACGGGAGTAGCAGGAGACTCCTATGAGTAAGGAGACTTACTCAAGTAATGATGTTGAGTTTGTAATGAAGTGTTTGAGGTGTAGACTTAGTACTTGGTAGTACTTGCTTGATAGCCTGAAGAGAATATACTGAATCTCTTAATATGATATAGCGGGGAAACCTCCCCTACTTATACTACAGGATATGGCACACAGACCAAGCTGTGTGTCCCTAACTAAGGAATTTTTCTACCTAGATAAGGAAATACCCTGTACCCTGGATAAAGGGTGTGACATCATAGGGCATAGGGCCTGACATCATGGGGTATAGGGTATGACATCATACTGACATCATAGAGCCTAGAACATCACATGACCTGTGACTGACAAGTGACTGACAAGTGACAGACAGGTCTGGACTATTGTAAGTCTAACTAATGGATGTAAGCGATAAGAGAAACTATAGTAAAACTAAATAGTTTCAACACCCCCTGTCGTTCAAGACATTAGGAAGGATAGGATGAAAGCATAAGACGAGAACGGTTCTCCTCAAAGCGTTGCCAGGTGAGATTCTTGGTGAAGATATCTGCAACCTGTTCTCCAGTGGGAACATAGTAAAGAACAACTTTACCATCCTGGACGCATTCCTGAATATAGTGAAATGGGATAGCTGTTACGACGCTACCGCACCGTAGGTTCTGGACCAAGGTGAAGCGTGCAAATATACTAGGAGCTGGCACTCTGAAGTAGCCAGGAGACTTAGGAGGGATTCCTATAAACCAGAAACTACACGGTATATTGCGTAGAACTAGCTGGAGAGCCAGTTCTACAAGGCAAGGGTTTATATATAAGTTTACAGGATCGCGCACAGACCAAGCTATGCGCGATGGTAGACTATTCTAAAAGGAGGAACGCCTCATGGACACTGGCAGGCATGCCATGAGGCGATAGGATCAAAGAGGCAGCGCGGTTCCGAAAGGAAGAGGGGAACCGGTCTAGTGGTACAACAAAGAAGGCAGTAAAACTGCCAGGCTGAAACAGGGGAAAGAGGGCTGTGTAGATTGATGAGATCAACACAGCAAGGGGATGGTAGTCCGGAGTAACGGTACTATTCGTCCACAGGACGAGGGGAAGTGACGGACAACGTTCTATCGTTGTGAGTAAAGGTGTATAGGAAAGAGCCGAACCGTTGGTTTGTAACAATAGCAATGTGTTCGGTGCATCCTTCTGGAGCTGGATTGGAAGTGAGAAAAATGGTGCCTTGGTTGTCTACAAGCAAATCAACCGAAGTTATGACAAGGCCAATTTCTTTGAAGAGTGACTGGATCCACAAGATCTGCTTGGCAGCTTCAGTCATCCCAACATATTCAGCTTCTGTTGAGGACAATGTGATCTTCCGCTGTCAACGAGAAAGCCAACTGACAATCCCATCTGCAAGGAAGATACAATACCCAGTCTTTGACTGACATGTTTCTATATCTCCAGCCCAATCCGTATCAGAGTATGCCAGGAAACCAGACCGGTTTCTCCCTTGATAGGATATGCATAGATCCTTGGTAGATGCCAAGTAGCACACAATATACAGTGCTTTCTGCATGTGTTCCTCAGAGGGATTTGATGAGAATTGTGACATCTTGATAATGGCATAGGTGAGATCTGGGCGTGTTCCGAGTGTGATGTAGAGCAATGATCCGATGACCGATTGATACTGAGCTTGGAGTTGAGGAGAGGCGTTCTTGGTGGAGGGAACCGGCGTGTAACCGGAAGGAAGAGGTGTGTGTGCTGAAAGGGCCTGAGGAAAGGACCAATGCTAGAACACAAAACACTCAGAGCTAACCCGGAGGCTAGGATTCAGAGCGTAGAAGTGGAATTCCAAAGCTAGGAAACGTACATGCGCTATACTACCGACTATATACTAACTACAAACCCTTTGCCCTAATGACTAAGCGAGTCTAGGCCTATGAGGCAACAGGGACGATCAATGATGTATGATGATGATGGAGGCTAGAACGAGCCGGAAAGGGGCCAGACCGTAAGGCAACGACTGAGGTGAGGCGAGTACAGGGAGCCAGCGCAAGTAGGAGGCCGAGCCGAGGATTGAACGGTAAATAAATAAGCAAATGCTAAGGGAAGCGGCAGAAGCTGCGGGATGACATGAAACACACGACTGATGGCGAGAGAAGCGGCAGAGACTGCGAGCGATAAGATAAGATAGCAAATATTACCTAATGGACGCGAAACGAACAGCGCAGGGAGCCAGTGGTCTCAAGGAAGTGGCAGAGAGCTCTGCGAGACATGGCAAGAAAGTGTAGCATAGAGCGTACACAGGCATGATCGTTTCACGTGCAGACTTCATGTTCTGCATATTAAACCTCTTGATGACCTTCTCAGTGTACTTCAGCTGGTCAAGTATGAGGGTCTTCTTGCCGTGATCACGAGTGATGTGCATCCCCAAGTACTCTTGTGTGTCACCAAGGTCTCTGCTTTCCCATGTCTTCATGAATTGCGACTTCTTCTTCATCAGGTACTTCCTGTCGCTTCCCATAAAGATAGCATCATCTACATAAATGACGAGGATTATTGTAATCTTTTCATGAAAATGAACATAAACTCCAGGATTGGAGTATACTCGTCTAAATCCCATTGACAGGAGGGACTTGTACAAAGCTCTGTTCCATTGTAAAGTGGCTTGTTTGAGGCTGTAAATCGCTTTGCGTAACCAACAAACTTTGGTCTCCTGACCACGTTGAAGATAACCTTCAGGTTGCTCCATATAAATTTCATCATCTAGATCGCCGAACACAAAAGCAGTCTTGACATTGAGCGCTTGCATTTCCCGATCTTCTAAAGCAGCTAGAGCGAGCATGAGATGAACAGTCTCAAACCTGGCTACTGGTGAAAATGTTTCTTCAAAATCTATTCCAAAGACTTGAGTAAAGCCTTTAGCGACGAAGCGTGCTTTGACACATCCATCGGACTTGACAGCATAGACCCATCTCCCCTTAATGGGTTTTCGACCTTTGGGGAGGTCAACAAGTTCCCATACTTTACGATCATATAGGGACTTGATCTCATTGTCCATGGCTTTGTTTCATTTCTTCCATTCTTCATCGGGAAATTTCAACATGTCCCACTAATGTTTGGGAATACCGCCAGTAGTAGAGGCTGCAGTGAGAAGGGAAGAAACCCACTGTGCCGAAAATACTTCTTCAAGGTCCATAGAGTCATCATCACTATAACTATCGTCACCTGGACGAAGTTCCTGATGTGCTGGTCTCGAAGGTCCTGCTTCTGGCTGTAGCTGTGGCACTGGCGCCATAGGTCAGTTACAATGATTGGAGAGGAATTCTCCATTCCGACGTATCTCTCTTTCAATCTCGACAGGAGGTCGATTGCCATAAGCATTTTCTGGGACAATTTGTGGGATCTGAGCACAATAAGGATGATCCCTTGGATAAGGGACTCTAGGAACTTGAGGTGGTATGTTTTGATGGTAAGCTGGTATCTGATGCATGTGCACTGGATGCTCTCGATCCACATTATCAAAATGATGTTCTTCATCACATGGATGTCTACCAATGACAGGTGGTGGCAGTGTGACTGGATGTAGTGGCATAGGTGCTCTTGAAGGTGGCGTAAGTGTAGATGCCCTTGAAGGTGCATGTGGAGTGGGTGGACAAGATGTCTGCGGTTGTTGCTGACCGCGACATTGTTGACCTTGATTGTTCTGGTTAGGGCCAACAGGTGGCCTAGGAATTGTGAAGGGAATGTCTTCATCATCTTCAGCTGATTCATCATCCCGGTTGATTGCTGGTAACAGTAATGGAATAGCGGGTCATTTGTCGACTTCATCATTGGGACAGTTGGGAAAATCAAATTCATCGAAAGTGGCAGTGGAAGAAACGACAACGCAGGCCTTATGTTACGAAACACCCCTTTCTTCACACCTTTTCCTTCACTCTCAGTCCCTTTCGCTATAGCAGCACGTGACTTCGCAATCACATGACCTGCACGTTCCCTTGCACATGACCATTCATCACACGTGACCCAGATGCGTCGCGACATGATCTCAGATCGTGTACGCTCTCTCTACCGATCCCGGGACTGCCTCGTCCCCGAGCCACTACAGATCCCGAACAGGTACCAACTATAGATCCCAGATTGGCGCCGACTATTAGTGCTGTTCAGATCCTACAGACACCGATCAGATCCTGATCGACACCGACTACTGTTTCCGATCATGGAGGTATTCTCATGGAGGCAATAGGAGCCTATAGACGGAGGTAATAGACGGTTGAGGCAAACAATAGGATTCCAGCGCTTCCTGTTCTGGAAGCACTGCCAATAGAAGCACCCTATATAAAGCCTCACACTCTAAACCCTATTCCTTAGTTTAGTCCACTTGTATCACCTACAAGATCTTTGCTCCTAGAAGTTCCTCGTTGATATTAAGGCAACTCAATCAGCTTCCTTTCATCTACCCCTCACCAGGCTCATGTTAGCCTGAAAGCTAGTCTTGGTCCCCATAGTGGTTAAGCTCTCGAGCTTCTAGACCCTGCGAGCGTTGCTCCCGCAACACCCCAGGCTTCGACCAGAAGCGGTATGCCTTGGAACCCTTCTCATAGCCGATAAAGATCATCTCTTCAGCTTTCAGAGCTAGCTTGTTAGCCCGAACTTCCTTAGGAATAAAGACATAAGCTCTACAACCAAAGACCTTGAAGTATGACACATCTGGTGTCGTCCCATTCCAACGAGAAATGGGTGTAGACCATGATAGACGACGCATCGGTTGGTGATTATAGATATGCAATGAAGTTTCGACTGTGTCTTGCCAGAATGATGGTGGGAGACAGGCATGTTGGCACATAGCCTCAGCCTTTTCTAGAATGGTCGGGTTAAAGCACTCTGCTTGACCATTTTGCTGAGGGGTGTGTGGAACAGAAGTTTGGTGCTCTATTCCATTCAACATGAGGAACGACCCCAAATCATGATTTAAAAATCCCCCCCTCGGTCCGAACATATGGATAGGAGCAAATAACCTGTCTGGGCCTGAGCCCAGGTGACCAGTTCCTTGAAAGCAGTAGGTGTATCAGATTTACGCTGTAAGAACTTCATAGCCGCAAAACTGGAATTGTCGTCAATGAACATCATGATCCACCTGTTATGGTTCCGAGATTGAACAGGGAACTCAACAAGATCTGTGTGAACCAATCCGAGCACCTGAGGTGCCCGTTTGTCGGATGGTTTGAAGGAGCCATCGATGGCCTTTACCCAGCTCACAACCCCGACATGGTGGTTGGGCTTCAGGAAAGAGTAGGTTTGGCATGCCTTTGACATTGTCAGGCGCATGTCGGAGGGTGTTTTTTACAAGATGGCCAAAACGACGATGCCATAATTCATAAGAATTGATTTCTTGGAGGGTTTTTGTGCTTCCTTCTGGAGTAATCAGAACTGACTTAAACCAGTGAAGCAAGTTCCCAGGAGATAAAGCAGAAGCCTGTATCACCAGGAACCCCTTCTTGTCCCAAATCTTGGTATCTTTGGATATTTCGCATCGAAAACCTTGATTGGTCAATGCAACCACTGATAATAAATGATGGGTGGTGTCCAGAGTGTACCAAACCTCTGTCAACTTGACTGGGTTTTTCCTTTTCTCCTTATTGGCAACCTGTGAAATAATAACAATGCCAGGTCCATGCATTTTCATGATGGCCCCTGGCGCAGTCCTCACATCCTTTGTATAGGGTTGCAAGTGTGAAAAATCATCGAGATATGTTGGAGTTAGCAAACAGGTGTGGTGTTACAGCCACAATCTTATGTAAGCAGGTATACTATTTTTGGTACGAAGTAGTAGCCACACCTCAGCTGGTTTCCCAACCACTGAGGTGAGTACAGTCTAATTAGAGCTACCTATTACTAGTACTGACTACATACAGTACTTACAGATTCAATAGGTGAGCTCAGCTGGTTTCCCAACCACTGAGTACTTACAGATTCAATAAGATATGGTGTTAGATGGTGTGAACAACCACTGTCAACCATCCAATGATCTCGATGAAAATCTAGACCCTTGCTTGTTGAAGCACAACAAGTGCCTCGACCCATGTACCAGTCAAAATCAAATTCGCATTCCTCATCTACATAGCCTGGGTAGTGCTCTGAGCCATCCCATACATTGATGTCCCTAGAGTTGAGTCTGTGCTTCCAGGTACCATCTGAATTACGGCATATGTTGCTGTAAAATCCAGGTTGATCTGGCGCATATAGAGCCGAAACATTTCCATAGCTGCTTACTTTCATTGTTGTCCCTCCATCAGCCTGCTGACTAGTAGCCAATGGAGCTGAACTGAAAGGGCAGATAGATACTGGATGACTGAACAACAGTCAGATCAGAAGGGGGTGGAAATGTGGAGTAACGAACTCCAGAAGAGGGACCTGCAATGGGAGAGTCTTCATCCATAGGGGTACCACCCCATGTCTCGTAAACCAATTCTTCTTCCCCAACAATGTTACAACCCAACCCATCCCTCTTACGTATGAGTCCTTTTCCCTCTCCGTCTCTCCCATTTCCCTTCTCCCCTTCCCGTATTCTTGTTCACCATCCCCTGTGTCACTCTGATACATTAACTCTGTTACCTGTACCATTCTCTTGGTTCCTTTCTATCCGTTGTCCACGGAACTGTACTGCCCTTCCCTGATTCCTCTCCATGTTTCACCTTCGTGTTTCATCATACTTACCGGTTTCCTAGACTATCCCTTACAGGATACTCTGGCCTCGTAGTACGTCTAGTTACCGCCGCCACTGTACACAGCACGGTCTGTGCACACATATGTAAACATATATATGTAAGCTCCCTGTCATAGTACTAGCCCTCCAGCTACTTCTACACAATTACAGTGTATCTTCTGGCGTATCCTCTCTCATAAGTCTCCTGGCTACTATAAGTGCCAGCTACTAGTTCCTTTGACACTTCACTTGCGGTCCAGAACCTACGGTGCCGTAAAGCGTCGTAACACACAAGGGGTTCTTCCGTGGTGGTTGAATCAACTTGCATCACGGTATCTGTGATGTCTTCTTCATCAGTCACAACTTCGTGCGCACGTGCCTTTCCTTTATGGCCACGAGATCCTCATTGTCCTCTGCACTTTCCTGCAAAAGAAACCTTGCGTGCACCACCCGAAGGTGTGGATGGGCGTGATGGAGGTTTCCTCTGGTGACTCCCAGAGGACTTCTTGGTTGGGCACTGAGCAGTACCATCACGACCATACTTGTCCCAGCACCTATCTGAGAAGTGCTGGCCGCTGCACCAACCACACTTGGGCTTATCTCCACTGCCGCCAGGTGCATGTCTTATGACGTTGGTCCTATTTGCAGAAGGCTGTTCGTCAATGAGATGAATGTTTGAGAGGCGAAAGGTGAGGGAATGAGTGGCACATAGGTGTGCTTTAGCCATGATCTTTGGCTGAATCTTGTCGTGAGTGAAGTCAGCAGCTGCTGTGGAGTGTACGATGGTAGAAACCACCGACTTGACAGGGGAAAGAAGGGAAAAGTGGGGAAGTGGGAAATGGAAGTGACTTAGGCTGGGGTCCTCCAGTCTGGGGTGGGAGTGGGAAAAAGGGTAGTCTGGAGTGACTGTAACACTACAGTGACTCACAAAATTGTCCCAATATTTTGCACTTTTGATTGTTTATTGAATAGCTCTGACACATAAACAAATATCAACAGGGCCTTGGTGTATAAATGGAAGCATTTACTCAGGGCGGAGTGTGGGTAAAAGGATTATGTAATTCAGATTGGTAACCATGGAGATACATACAATTCAAAACTAACACTCATTGGGACAATTATGTGAGTATATTTCAAAAATATGGTAAATGTAGTTTTAGTACTTGGTATGACCCCTTGGCCTTGATCACTGCTCCAATCCTTCTAGGCATACTTTCAATCAATCCCTGACACACTTCTGGCTCTATCCCTCCCCATATCTCTGCAACTCTGTTCCATATCTCCCACATTCCCTTGGTCTGTGTTGGATAGTGGCAAAGTTCCCTTTTGATGTGATTCCAGAGGTGTTCAATAGGATTGAGGTCTGGAGACTGTGATGGCCAGTCCAGGAGAGTGATATTGTTTCCCTCCATCCATACTTGCAAGACGCTGGCAGCGCCTGAAGAAGCATCATGGTTGTGATGGTGTCTGGGAGGTTAATTCCGGGGTTCGAAAGTTGATTGAACAAGCCGTGAAGCTTGTTCAAACCATCAGAGAGTGTCTCCCCGTCACTGATCTGGTAACGGGAGACTTCACGGAAAAGATAAAACTGACCAGTTATGCCCGTTGGGGCATAGAGATTCCTAAGGGTATCCCACAGGGATTTTGCAAGACCTTCACCTGTGGGTACGTTGGCGTACTTGAACACTTGTTGAGTTTGCATGTCAATGGAGGTGAAGGCAGCAATGAGAGGTTGAGCAGCTCAATCATGGCCAACCCATTGGACTTGGAGCTCAGCTCGAGCATCAATCTGCGCTTGGATAGCCCCAGCAGCAAGATTCAGTGGGTAGGTACTAGTATTTGAAATGTGATCCCATCTACCATTCAGCATAAGAAGCGATCACATAGCAAGGGACCATTGGGTGTAGTTGGAGGCTCCTTTCAACACGGGAGTTCATTGTTGAAGGTTTGAATCGATGCAGAATGGGGTGGTCATAATATCTTAGTTGATAAAAAGACAGGCACAGAAGGTCTGATAGAAAGGAACTGCGTCACTATCATCAGCGATAGGCATGTTCTACACAGGAGGAATTATGGGAGAAGGCGTAGCTGGACCAGAATGCAGTGGAACGACCACTGGTATGCTCGCTGCTTGACTGCCAGGCGGTATAATGCTGCTCCACATGGGGTGCGCCGCAGGCATTGGTCCTGCCACAGGTACAACCAGTGCTTGATTCTTGAACGTCTGAGCCATTGAAACCGTCAGCGAAACCGTCTGCTGTGAAGAAATAGGAGTATCCCCCCTCAAGGGTGACGAGGGCGAAGAAGGGAAGGAAGGAGGAGAGGCTAAAAGAGGCAACAGGTAGGAGGAAGGCGGAGGAGGAGGCACCAAAAATAATGTAGAGGGAGAAGTGTCTACTGAGGGAGATGGCAAAGCAGAGGGTAGGAGCAGCAAAGCCAACAAGGCAAGGTGCTCAAAAGCGAGAAAATGTGTTTCCTCAAAGTAATGAGGATTATCAATGTAAACAGTGTCAGCTGTAAACACTTTTCTCTGAACTACCTTTTCTCTGTTATGCGAAATGTAAGGAATCTCCCATCTATAAGTAGACACACAATTCAAATGAATAAAGGAAAGCATGTAGGTATTGAATTGTGGAAAAAACTTTTCAAACTTGTCCCCTCGGCTTGCTCTGCACTCTCTGGCGTACTGACCTCCTAGGTGGCATGGCAGGGGCCATATGTCCGATGGTGCACTTCCTTTTAGCCATTCTAGGTTGTGCCTGAACATCTGCTGAGCCCCCAGCGACTTGTTCACCTTCTTGTTGAACCTCTTCTTGTCTTCTTCGTATACCATTGAGCTCGTCTGTGAGGTTCCTAACACGAGCCTTGTAAAGGGCAACCTGAAACTCTAGGTCAGCGATCCTTGTATTATTGCTATTGATAAGAGCCTCTGCTGCCACTGCGCACAAAGCCCAAGCTTTTCCGTAGGTCGTAAAACAGTCCCAACTGTAAGCGTCCATATGAATGTTCCACTGATTCTGTAGTGGAACATCAAGCATCCCGGTCAGCGTCATAATCTCGAAGAAATGGTCTGGGTAGGACATATTGCTAGTTTCTCGAGATAGGCAATCTTTGATTTGCTCTGGCAAAGAGAAGATGGACCTGTCATAAACCTCCTAACCCTGGGAGTGGACTAGAACCTGCGGAGAAAGATGGTATGTGGCAACTGGAAGATGAACACCCACAGCTTCATAAATAGAACAAAGAGATTCACCTCGAAATGCCATTCCATGCAAGTACTCAGTCCCTTGCAGGACTGGGACTTCGTGGTGGCGGAGGTGGACTGGCCATGCGAACTGGCGAGATCCTTGAAAGTCAATTGGAGTGTTCAACCGATTGTTGTCGTTCTGCTGCACGATTTCCCATGCCTTGTCCATGTCGAATGGTAGCAGGTTGGGGTCGAGGAGCTGCTGCTTGACCCCTACTGGCACTTCCTGTGATCCATTGAAGACCACTGCTGGTACCATCAGTACTGGTGGGAACGAGAGTGACGCCAGCGGGGAGAAGTCCGACACCTGGGACTGAGGTTGTTCTTCCTCCTGACTTAGGAGGGACAAATGTCAACTTGTCTCCCGCAACAAAGGGCTCCAGGGATGCAAGTCAGGGAAGAGGCGGAGCAGGTGGTGTAGGGCATCTGCATCGTTCGGATCGTTGGTCAGCTGGTGAGGGTGTTTGAGCTCTTCTGCCATCACAGGTGTAGACGGCATTGCATTTTCTCCTGAGTTTGTCCATAAGGTTCCCTGCAAGGTGAGTCCTTGTGAGGGTCCAGCCTTACTGTTGCTCCTCATAGAGTTGTTCGACATTCTGCATCAAGTCACTGATAAGTGTGGGTGTTGGTGAAGTCGGAGGAGTAGGAGGTGAGGAATTCCTAAGGGTGGATGAGGGAGAAGGAGATGCTGAAGGAGGCGGAATAGCTGAGGATGAAGGAGCAGCTGAAGGAGCTGCTGGCTGTGTGTAAGGATGAGGACAAGCCCAATGTATGTGTGGGCAAGGTGGAAGATGAGGGCGAGCACGGTGCTGCAAACCCTGGTGTTGTGGATCTGGTAGAGTTCCGATAGGTGGAACATATTCCACACGAGCTACAGCTTCCAAGTACTCCTGTGGTTGTTGAACTAGACGGGCGCGGTTTTCGAGATAGCGACAGCGACGTTCATCACAAGTGTGTTACGAAACCCCCTTTCTGCACACCATTTCTCGCTCATTCTCTCCTCGCTCTTGCAGCACGTGACTTCGCGATCACGTGACCTGCCCGTTCCCTGGCACGTGACCGTTCATCGCACGTGACCCAGACGCATCGCATCACGATCTCAGATCGTGTACGCTCCCTCTACCGATCCCGGGACAGCCTCGTCCCCGAGTCCTTACAGATCCCGAATAGGCGCCAACTATAGATCCCAGATAAGCGCCGAGTAGTGATGCCGATCAGATCCTACAGATACCGATCAGATCTGATCCCATCACCTACAGTTCCCGATCACGGAGGCATTCCCCATGGAGGCAATAGGAGTCTATAGACGGAGGCAATAGATGGTTTAGGCGGACAATAGGATTCCGGCGCTTCCTGTTCTGGAAGCACCGCCAATAGAAGCACCCTATATAAAGCCTCACACTCTAAACCCTATTCCTTAGTTTAGTCCACTTGTATCACCTACGGGATCTTCGCTCCTAGAAGTTCCTGGTTGATATTAAGGCAACTCAATCAGCTTCCTTTCATCTACCCCTCACCAGGCTCGTGTTAGCCTGAAAGCTAGTCTTGGTCCCTGTAGTGGTTTGCTCTCGAGCTTCTAACCCTGCGAGCGTTGCTCCCGCAACAAGAAGTACAACTTGTGGGAAAGACACTATGGATATTAGTACCACATCCGGCAGACTCTGTGGTTACTGAATGCAATAACTTCACATTCAGACTTGATGGGGGTGACAACTATAAACAATGTTAGCTAGCAATGTTGAACACACACTCTGATTGTAGTTGATAATGTTTGTATAGCAGAAAACACACCATATGGTGTACAAGGAGATATGTTGTAGTAAATCTCCTGCATCATCACACATTTTCCCATGCCTCCTGTATGTTGTATTGGTTTATACCAGCTTCCACAATGATCTGGGGATCCTGTGAAACTAATCAGTGATGGATGTACATATATGCAAAAGGGCCACAAAATGATATTTCACCTATATCGATTTCCCAGCTGATAATATGTAGAAGGCTGTGGAGCAATGGTTTCCACTGTTGGATTACTGTCTGATGGGTAGCTAAACCATCTAGGAGGTGAATAAAACATATAGGCTGTGGAGGAATCATTGCCACTGATGGATTAATATTTTGTGGATAGCTAAACCATCGAGGAGGTGGATGGAACACATAGGGTGCAGAGCAATTGTTTCCAGCTGCAGAATAATGTTTAGAGAATAGCTAAATCATCTAGGAGGTGGACGGAACATATAGGCTGCGGAGGAATCATTTCCACTGATGGACAAATATTTGGTAGGTAGCTAAACATCTAGGAGGTGAATGGAACATATAGGCTGCGGAGGAATCATTTGCACTTGTGGAATAATGTTTAGAGAGTAGCTAATCCATCTAGGAGGTGGATTGAACATATAAGCTGCGGAGGAATCATTTCCACTGATGGATTAATGTTTGCTGGGTAGCTAAACCATCCAGAAGGTGGATAGAACATATAGGCTGCGGAGCAATTGTTTCC